>CM038716.1:38483059-38778059 GCA_021613375.1 Megaleporinus macrocephalus
AACTTCTGTAAACAACTCGGAAAAACAACACATTTAAAACCTATTACCATCATTTAACGACGGCGTGCAAACAAAACCACCCCCCACCACCAAAACAACCCCCCCCCCAACTCCCACCCCCGTCCCATCCCGTCTCTTAGGGCTCAGAACAATGCAGCTGTTTATAGGCTGACGGTAATGAGATGGGGGGATCCGGCAGGGAGGTGATTTGAGGTGACTTTGCTCTACGGAGATGAAGGCAACACTCCGGAAACAAAGAGATCCGTTCCCCTTAGATCAGCAGAAAGCTTCAAAGCTTCATCCGCATCCAGAGAACAACCGAACGGATCACACAACACGGAGGGATCCGGGAGCAGCGTGGAGGAAGATCTAACAACATCATCTATTCTGCAGACGTCTGCAGCCGCCGCTACGCCGCATGTGTTCCTATAATTAATACATCGGCCTCATCACAGGCTCTCCGTGTCTCTTTCTCTCTCTGGCGTATGTCCTTAGACTTTCAACGTCATTCAGGTCCATCAAACCACGAAAGTCATCACATGCTCCACTGTCTGTGATGGGCCCCCATATCCACAGTGGGCACTGCCTGCGAGACCCCAATTCTGCAATGCCGCACCAAAGCGTCCAACCCCCTGACTCAGGCGATTAAGGGTTGTACACTGCTTACGGGTGAGGTCGTTGGGACTTCACGCGCTGGGAATCGGGGCTTGAGGCGCTGGGCATCGGAACTTGAGGCGCTGGGCGTCAGGATTTGAGGCGCTGGGCGTCAGGACTTGAGGCGCTGGGTGTCAGGACTTGAGGCGCTGGGTGTCAGGACTTGAGGCGCTGGGCGTCAGGATTTGAGGCGCTGGGCGTCAGGACTTGAGGCGCTGGGTGTCAGGACTTGAGGCGCTGGGCGTCAGGACTTGAGGCGCCGGGTGTCGGGGCATGAAGGATTAGGCGTTTGGAATTGAGGCATCGGGCATTAGGACTTGAGACATCGGGCCTTGAGGCGCTGGGTGTCAGGACTTGAGGCGCTGGGTGTCAGGACTTGAGGCGCTGGCCGTCGGGACTTGAGGCGCTGGGTGTCAGTACTTAAAGCGCTGGGTGTCAGGACTTGAGGCGCTGGGTGTCAGGACTTGAGGCGCTGGGTGTCAGGACTTGAGGCGCTGGGTGTCAGGACTTGAGGCGCTGGGTGTCAGGACTTAAAGCGCTGGGTGTCAGGACTTGAGGCGCTGGCCGTCGGCACATGAGACGCTGGCCGTCGGGACTTGAGGTGCTGGCTGCCGGGGCTTGAGGCACTGGCCGTCGGGGCTTGAGGCGGTGGGACTTGAGGTGTGGGGCACTCAGGCTCAATCCTAAAACATTCATGTGAAATCTCGAATCCAAGACCCCGACAGACACAGAGCCGGCTCTGTAAACACAACAGCACTGACCACAAGTCACATTGGTCTTCAATCCCGTCGACTCTCCACTCCGCTTCACTCCCGGCAGAAAAAAAAGGGAAGAGGAAGGAGCAGCACGCCGGTCGCCAGCAGGCCTCCGCAGGCCTCCGCCGTCTCCCAGGCCAACGCATTAAGAAAGGATGGCGCGTGTGAAGAAATCCTGTTAGACCCTCTGTTGACGAGCACCGACTCCGTGGCAGCCCAGACAATGGCGGCGCTCCCGGCTCCGGAGTCGTTTTCATCAATTAGTCCGCGTTGCGCTCAAAGGCTAATCCAATCGCACGACACAGCCTTTCTCACGCCTGCGAGGGGCGGCGGAATTAGGCCGGTGGGCCGCCGGCCCGGGAGACCCAGACACAACAATGTGGCCTTTGGAAAAGACGGAGGGAAGAATATAGGGGCATGTCTGTGGTGGTTCTCTGAGAGAGAGAGAGACCTGTTCACTGACCAATCTGAGTTTTAAAGACCACTGTGTTCACTCTGTGTCCACTCACTGTCCCCTCACTGTCCACTCTGTTAGACACTCCTTCCTTGTAGCTGTAAAGTCAGAGGCGAGTCAGCTCATCTGCACAGTTTGCTGACAATTTGTACGTATCCCAATAAAAACACTCAGACGAGTAACAAACTCCTCACAGGGGTCACTCAGGTCAGCGCTGAGTTCTGCGGGTCTAATCTATCTGTCTGTCTTTCAGTCTGTCTGTCTGTTTGTATATCTGTCTTTCTGTCTGTTTGTATATCTGTCTTTCTGTATGTCTGTCTTTCTGTCTGTTTGTATATCTGTCTGTCTGTCTGTTTGTATATCTGTCTTTCTGTATGTCTGTCTTTCTGTCTGTTTGTATATCTGTCTGTCTGTCTGTTTGTATATCTGTCTTTCTGTATGTCTGTCTTTCTGTCTGTTTGTATATCTGTCTGTCTGTCTATTTGTATATCTGTCTTTCTGTATGTCTGTCTTTCTGTCTGTTAGTATATCTGTCTGTCTGTCTGTCTGTCTGTTTGTATATCTGTCTTTCTGTCTGCTTGTATATCTGTCTTTCTGTCTGTTTGTATATCTGTCTGTCTGTTTGTATATCTGTCTTTCTGTCTGTTTGTATATCTGTCTTTCTGTATGTCTGTCTTTCTGTCTGTTTGTATATCTGTCTTTCTGTCTGTTTGTATATCTGTCTTTCTGTCTGTTTGTATATCTGTCTGTCTGTTTGTATATCTATCTTTCTGTATGTCTGTCTTTCTGTCTGTTTGCATATCTGTCTTTCTGTCTGTTTGTATATCTGTCTGTCTGTTTGTATATCTATCTTTCTGTATGTCTGTCTTTCTGTCTGTTTGCATATCTGTCTTTCTGTCTGTTTGTATATCTGTCTGTCTGTATATCTGTCTGTCTGTCTGTATATCTGTCTTTCCGTCTGTTTGTTTATCTTGTCTTTCTGTCTGTTTGTATATCTGTCTTTCTGTCTGTTTGTATGTCTGTCTTTCTGTCTGTTTGTATATCTGTCTTTCTGTCTGTTTGTATATCTGTCTTTCTGTATATCATTCTGTCTATCAATCTGTTTGTAAATCTATCTATCTATCTATCTATCTATCTATCTGTCTATCTGTTTGTATATCTGTCTTTGCCTGTTTGTATATCTGTCTTTGTTTGTATATCTGTCTTTCTGTCTGTTTGTATATCTGTCTTTGTCTGTTTGTATATCTGTCTTTCTGTCTGTTTGTATATCTGTCTTTCTGTCTGTTTGTATACCTGTCTTTCTGTCTGTTTGTATATCTGTCTTTCTGTCTGTTTGTATATCTGTCTTTCCGTCTGTTTGTATATCTGTCTTTGTCTGTCTGTCTGTTTGTATATCTGTCTTTCTGTCTGTCTGTTTGTATATCTGTTTGTATATCTGTCTTTCTGTCTGTCTGTTTGTATATCTGTTTGTATATCTGTCTTTCTGTCTGTATATCTGTCTTTCTGTCTGTCTGTATATCTGTCTTTCTGTCTGTATATCTGTCTTTCTGTCTGTCTGTCTGTTTGTATATCTGTCTTTCTGTCTGTCTATCTGTTTGTATATCTGTCTTTCTGTCTGTTTGTAAATCTGTCTTTGTCTGTTTGTATATCTGTCTTTCTGTCTGTTTGTATACCTGTCTTTCTGTCTGTTTGTATATCTGTCTTTGTTTGTATATCTGTCTGTCTGTCTGTTTGTATATCTGTCTGTCTGTCTGTTTGTATATCTGTCTGTCTGTCTGTTTGTATATCTGTCTTTCTGTCTGTTTGTATACCTGTCTTTCTGTCTGTTTGTATATCTGTCTTTCTGTCTGTTTGTATATCTGTCTTTCTGTCTGTTTGTATATCTGTCTTTCTGTCTTTCTGTCTGTTTGTATATCTGTCTTTCTGTCTGTTTGTATACCTGTCTTTCTGTCTGTTTGTATATCTGTCTTTCTGTCTGTTTGTATATCTGTCTTTCTGTCTGTTTGTATATCTGTCTTTCTGTCTTTCTGTCTGTTTGTATATCTGTCTTTCTGTCTTTCTGTCTGTTTGTATATCTGTCTTTCTGTCTGTTTGTATATCTGTCTTTCTGTCTGTTTGTATATCTGTCTTTCTGTCTGTCTGTCTGTTTGTATATCTGTCTTTCTGTCTGTATATCTGTCTTTCTGTCTGTATATCTGTCTTTCTGTCTGTATATCTGCCTTTCTGTCTGTCTGTCTGTTTGTATATCTGTCTTTCTGTCTGTCTGTCTGTTTGTATATCTGTTTGTATATCTGTCTTTCTGTCTGTCTGTATATCTGTCTTTCTGTCTGTTTGTATATCTGTTTTTCTGTCTGTTTGTATATCTGTTTTTCTGTCTGTTTGTATATCTGTCTTTCTGTCTGTTTGTATATCTGTCTGTCTGTCTGTTTGTATATCTGTCTGTCCGTCTGTTTGTATATCTGTCTGTCTGTATATCTGTCTTTCTGTCTGTCTGTCTGTTTGTATATCTGTTTGTATGTCTGTCTTTCTGTCTGTTTGTCTGTATATCTGCCTTTCTGTCTGTCTGTATATCTGTCTTTCTGTCTGTATATCTGTCTTTCTGTATATCATTCTGTCTACCTATCTGTTTGTAAATCTATCTATCTATCTATCTATCTATCTATCTATCTATCTATCTATCTATCTGTATATCTGTCTTTCTGTCTGTTTGTATATCTGTATATCTGTCTGTCTGTCTGTTTATCTGTCTGTTGATCTGTTTGTATATCTATCTGTCAGTCTGTCTGTCTATCTGTCTGTTGATCTGTTTGTATATCTATCTGTCAGTCTGTTTCTGTTCATCTGTCTGTCTTCCTGTTTGTCTGTCTGTCTGTCTATCTGTTTGTATATCTGTATATCTGTCTGTCTGTATGTTTATCTGTCTGTTGATCTGTTTGTATATCTATCTGTCTGTCTATCTGTCTGTTGATCTGTTTGTATATCTATCTGTCTGTCTGTTTCTGTTCATCTGTCTGTCTTCGTCTGTGTGTCTGTCTGTCTGTTTTTTAGTCTTATCCTTCAGTCTGTCTCTCTCTCTGTGTCTGTCTTACTGTTTGTCCTTCTGTTAATCTTTCTATCTCTCTCTTTCTGTCTCTCTGTCTTTCTGTCTGTCAGTCGATCCATCATGACATTTTAGCACAATATAAAAGACAAACTTATATTTCCACATTCTGTAAACATAAATATAAACAGTAAAACAAAATCTGACAGCAATGAAATTGGACCATTCCTCAACATCTCTAAACAAAAACAAATTTAGAACCACATACAGCCATATGCAAGAAACAGGTCAGCGCACACGCTGTTCTCTGAATATCATTTACAGTTCTCATCTAATACCTGCTTTGACTGCTCAGTACTTCATTAAGCTAAATCAAGATTTGCTGCTGAAGGAACTGAATACATTCATACAATGTCTGGGGCGTCCAGGAGAAATCTGGAACCTAACTTTGTTCTTCAAACTGGAGCTCAAGATCTGATCTACTTCTCTCACAATAAGATTTATTTACATCTGTTCTAATCAGATCTGGTGTTCTTACTGATGAACATACACTTATTGATCAGATAAAGATTTAAACTATCAGCTCAGACTTTTACACAGTAGTATATATTCGTGCTGGTATGTTTACTCCCTCTACTTAGGAATTATCACACTATATATAATATAAAGTATCTCAAACAAAGCTTCAATGCTCCTCCCAGAGGTGCTGGTGGTGTGTGTTCTCAAAAGCTCCAGTTTACTCAATGAGATCTTGAAAACATAAAGGCTATAATTCCAACAGCATTCCACTTCCTTCAATCCCTCTGAATGAATGCAGCGGGTTTCTTTATATGCAGAGCGGCCCGCCAGGCCCAGCCTATCATTTACCAACAGCACTGCAGTTGATCAGCACCGTCCAGTCGAAAGATGAATGGGAGTGAAATGAATCTGGACGAAGGTGACCATTACAGTTAGCCTCAGCACTGGAAGCGCATTCATCGTCTGCTGTGGAGGCGCGAGTGTACGGAACGCCAAGGCAGGGGTGATTTTCCAGCGTTGCTCTGCCTGCGGAGCCACGGAGCGGTGAGATAACTCTCCCTTCGGGGACGACAGCTCACTGATGCAATGAAGATGAGGTGAACTCTCGCTCCAGCCAAACTCTGAGTCACTTTCTCCGGTCTGTCTTCGCTAATGCTAATGTGTGTGAACTGAAATGAAGAGAGCCAAGCTTTGGCTCAGGCTCCAGGGCCGGTGGGGGGGGGCTTTAAGCGTGTGATGATTTCTACACTGTTGAGTCACGTTATTACAACCTCCTTCAGCATGTAGGTGGCAACGTTTCGGTGTGGGGAATGTTTTCGTGGCATTCTCTGGACCCACTCATCCATGTGGAAGACCCTCTCAACTGATTTGGGTCTGAATCCATCCTTGCAGGTCATGTACACCATACGTGCTGATGGTCTTCTCTGAGGGTGGATGGGATCTTCCAGCAGGACAATGAGTGTTGCTGGTCCCACAACACTCAGATCATCATCAGGAAGTCCCAGCAGCGACTGTACTTTCTGAGAAGGCTGAGAAAATTTGGTATGCCAACCAAAATTCTCAGCACCTTCTACAGGAGTATGATTGAGAGTGTTCTTACCAGCTCCATCATCGTCTGGTATGGAAACTCTACTGCTCAGGACAGACAGGCTCTCCAGCGTGTGATCAAAACTGCACAGTCCATCTCAGGAGCAGCCTTCCCCTCACTACAGAACATCTACCACACCAGGGTCACCAGGAGGGCCCACAACATAATCAGGGACAGTACACACCCCCAGCACACACTCTTCACACGTTTACCTTCAGGCAGACGTTACAGGAGTGTGAAGTCCAGGACCACAAGACTGACAAACAGTTTCTACTCACAGGCCATCAGGCTTGTGAACACCTCACGCACTACCTCTCCAACCTCTCCTTTCTGAACTGGTTTTAACTGGTCTGATTTAAACTGCACCTTACACTCACTGTACTGTCAGAATACTGTTTACATTCACTACTCACACAAACATTATTGTTTACATTCGTTACTTGCAACTTGCACTTTATGGCTGCTGCTCTTCATACTTGCACATAAAAGCACACATAACTTTTATTTTTTATTCTTTAACTATAAAAATATTTTTATCTACTTCAACTTATATTGTTATACTTTGTATATTTTGTATATATATTTTTTATTTCTTTTATTTGTTATCTTATCTATTGGTGAATGGAGGAGCAGCAAAGTAAGAATTTCATTGTACAGTGTAACTGTCTGTTCTGCTGTGCATATGACAATAAAACTCTTGAATCTTGAATCTTGAATCTTGAGACACGTCACATGACTAGAAATGTCCCACATTGGTTGGAAGAGCTGACCAAGACTTCCCCTGGACCCCAAGTTCTCAAGACTTATACCCAAATGAGCATCTTTGGGAACACCTCTATGGATCCTCCTTCACGCTCCCTCCAGTAGGTGTGTGATGAACTGCTGTCAGCATGGCTCCAGATACCTGTGACCACCTACCAGAACCTTACTGAATCTCCCAGTCCATCACGGTGGTCACTCTGGATAGTAGCTGGTGCTTAGAATAATGGGACTCCACTGGGGATCACAAACTGTGGCAACAGCGACAGCAGTAAATAACACGCCCTGCTCATCACATTCACCAGCAACACGGCTGCTATTTATCCAGAGAACAACTGTAGCCTTCGGCTGAGCGCATGGATATTCCCAGAGAGCTGCGATATTAAAGGGGCATTAATCCAGCTCTGGGACTGGGACTGGATTCACACGGTACCTCCTGCTAAGACCAGCTGCTACCGAGTTGCAGTGCTGATGGAGGTCTTGCTGTAATTCACACCATTGGTGTCACGGAAACGCTTTTCTTAAGCGTGTACGGTTTCATGACGGGTACTTATCAAGATGCCAGTAGAAATTAAAGCTGTAGCATCTAAAAAGCTTTGTTTCTGTAACTTTTGAGCAAATTTATGCTTAAAGTTGAGTGTTTTAAGATGAAAGGTAAACAAGCACATTTCTAATAGTGCTTAGCCAAGCAGCTAAACACTCAGTAGTCATTCAGTAGTCTCTCATCATTAGCTCAACATTCATTCAGAGTGGTTCGATGTGAAACTCTGTTTTAGATCCAGTCAGAACTGTTCACAGTGGTGGTGAATGGAACCAGACGTCCACCTCTAAAAGCTCCCTCACAGAAAGTTAGTACAGTAGATGTTATAAATACATCTGATGTCAGAGACGCTGTTTATGATAGTTTAGAGAAGATTTCAGTCTTAAACTCCATTCACGGTGGAGGGATACATGCAGGACGCAGTGAGGTAAAAATAGTCCCCAAAGAAAACCTAGTATTTTCAGACTCTCCAGATTTTACCATCAACATCCATATAAACTCAGAAGACACGTGTAGCTTCACTGGTGGGTTTGATAGTAAATACAATGTGTATATTTGTTTTATAGACATGAAGACCCCTGGTTACTACCACTGTAAACATCATTGCCACTGTAAACATCACCTCCACTGTAAACACCATCACCACCACTGTAAACACCACCACCACCGTAAACACAATTACTATCAGGGTAAACACCATCACCACCACTGTAAACACCATCAGCACCACTGTAAACAACATCACCACCACTGTAAACACCATCAGCACCACTGTAAACAACACCACCACCACTGTAAACACAATCACAACCAAGCTAAACACCATTACCCCCACTGTAAACAACACCACCACCACTGTAAACACCATCAGCACCACTGTAAACACCATCACCACCACTGTAAACAACATCACCACCACCGTAAACACAATCACTCTCAGGGTAAACACCATCACCACCACTGTAAACACCATCAGCACCACTGTAAACACCATCAGCACCACTGTAAACACAATCACAACCAAGCTAAACACCATTAGCACCACTCTAAACAACACCACCACCACTGTAAACACCATCACCATGACAGTAAACACCATCTGAAGCATTTCATACCAAAACCCAGTCTAAATCTCTCTGTTTACACCTCAAGCACTGAATTCTGGAGAAATTCTGAAAAACTGGTGGACTTCCCCTTTAACGTATATGGTTTCCTGTAACACACATGTGTTTTAAGTAATAAAAATATTAAAACACAACCACAGTTAATTAATAATCTCAATTTACTCCTAATCTCTTACTGTCTCAGCCCTCGTTACTGCCCACCGCGGGCGCCGCGCTCAGCTCGCAGGAGTAATTTAGTAAGTTAGCTGATAAATATAGAACCAGCGATTTCCAACTCGGTGTATCAGACATTAGCAGGCGGCACACGCGGCTCAGAGCGAAGAAAAGAGGCACAAACATTTCCTCGGCGAGGAAGTGCCTCGCTCCGTCAACCTGGCGAGCCAGTGATTTATTGAGGTTAATTGCATCCTAATTTATTTTAGCGCAACTCCTGGAGGACTTATTTTACTTAAACACCCCGAACCTCCAGTTTCATCCTGGGGAAACGCGGCGGGCATGAAAACAGTAACTGGAGCGATCTGAGGCCCGTTTGAAATCTTTTAGAGTAATTAGCCTTGCAGAAGCCCCAGAGACACAGATAACGCTGGCACACTGGAAGTCATTACAGTAACCACCCCGGAGCTATGTGGAGAATTCCAGCTCACACACACACACACACACACACACACACACACAAAATACCACGGGTGAATGTAGAAGCAGATTACTAAGAACAGCTGAACACATAAACAAAGCCAAATCACACACTGAACGAAAGAATTACAGCCAGAAAAATACTTTCATAGCCTATAAACCTGTAATTACACTGTTATATAGTATAATAACAAGAGATCAGTACTCAGAACTGTACATACCCTGAACCTCAAACTCTGTTCTTCAGATACAAATCCTGCTTCTACAGAAGAGGGAGGATAAACAGGCCGAACTCCAAATCCTACACTGTTACGTAACAGACTGGTTAATATTTACACCCCCAACATTTACACACCACCACAACACCAACCAGCAACCAGAACATTTACACACAACCACAACACCAACCAGTAACCAGAACATTTACACACAACCACAACACCAACCAACAACCAGAACATTTACACACAACCACAACACCAACCAACAACCAGAACATTTACACACAACCACAACACCAACCAACAACCAGAACATTTACACACAACCACAACACCAACCAACAACCAGAACATTTACACACAACCACAACACCAACCAGCAACCAGAACATTTACACACAACCACAACACCAACCAGTAACCAGAACATTTACACACAACCACAACACCAACCAACAACCAGAACATTTACACACAACCACAACACCAACCAACAACCAGAACATTTACACACAACCACAACACCAACCAGAACATTTACACACAACCACAACACCAATCGGCAACCAGAACATTTACACACAACCTCAACACCAACCAGCAACCAGAACATTTACACACGACCACAACACCAACCAGCAACCAGAACATTTACACACAACCACGACAACAACCAGCAACCAGAACATTTACACACAACCACAACACCAACCAGCAACCAGAACATTTACACACAACCACAACAACCAGCAACCAGAACATTTACACACAACCACAACACCAACCAACAACCAGAACATTTACACACAACAACAACCAGCAACCAGAACATTTACACACAACCACATAACCAACCAGCAACCAGAACATTTACACACAACCACAACAACCAGCAACCAGAACATTTACACACAGCCACAACAACAACCAGCAACCAGAACATTTACACACAGCCACAACAACAACCAGCAACTAGAACATTTACTAACAACCACAACACCAACCAGCAACCAGAACATTTACACACAACCACAACAACAACCAGCAACCAGAACATTTACACACAACCACAACACCAACCAGCAACCAGAACATTTATACACAACCACAACACCAACCAGAACATTTACACACAACCACAACACCAACCAGCAACCAGAACAATTACACACAGCCACAACAACAACCAGCAACCAGAACATTTACACACAACCATAACACCAACCAGCAACCAGAACATTTACACACAACCACAACACCAACCAGCAACCAGAACATTTATACACAACCACAACACCAACTAGAACATTTACACACAACCACAACACCAAGCAGCAACCAGAACATTTACACACAACCACAACAACAACCAGCAACCAGAACATTTATACACAACCACAACACCAACCAGCAACCACAACATTTATAAACAACCACAACACCAACCAGAACATTTACACACAACCACAACACCAACCAGCAACCAGAACATTTATACACAACCACAACACCAACCAGAACATTTACACACAACCACAACACCAACCAGCAACCAGAACATTTACACACAACCACAACAACCAGCAACCAGAACATTTACACACAGCCACAACAACAACCAGCAACCAGAACATTTACACACAGCCACAACAACAACCAGCAACCAGAACATTTACACACAGCCACAACAACAACAACCAGCAACCAGAACATTTACACACAGCCACAACAACAACCAGCAACCAGAACATTTACACACAACCACAACAACCAGCAACCCGAACATTTACACACAACCACAACAACAACCAGCAACCAGAACATTTTCACACAACCACAACACCAACCAGCAACCACAACATTTATACACAACCACAACACCAACCAGAACATTTACACACAACCACAACACCAACCAGCAACCAGAACATTTACACACAACCACAACACCAACCAGCAACCAGAACATTTACACACAACACCAACCAGCAACCAGAACATTTACACACAACACCAACCATCAACCAGAACATTTACACACAACACCAACCAGCAACCAGAACATTTACACACAACCACAACACCAACCAGCAACCAGAACATTTACACACAACACCAACCAGCAACCAGAACATTTACACACAACACCAACCAGCAACCAGAACATTTACACACAACCACAACACCAACCAGCAACCAGAACATTTACACACAACCACAACACCAACCAGAACATTTACACACAACCACAACACCAACCAGCAACCAGAACATTTACACACAACCACACAACAACTAATTAAATAGAATTTTAATTTAAATTTCCCCAGGCCAAGATCACATTTATAGCAGGCATTAAAATCTATCCTGGTGCAGTTCTTACTCCCCTTCTGGTGAAGTATTATAAGGCAATTATGTGTGTCTTATGGAACTTCATGAAAACAATTATATGCCATTATGAATACAGGATACATAAGAAGTCCTACTGTTTTATAGCAGGCATCAAAACCTGTCCTAATCGGTTCTCCCATTATAACTCCTTATAATCAATTGTGAAAACTGCATGTATCATAAGGTATTATGTATGTCTTATAATGCTTTATAAATGCATTATGAATTCAGAATGCACAGGAAGTGCTTTTGTTTTATAGCAGACATCAAAATCTGTTTCGATGCAGCTCTCTGGCAGAGTACTATACGTCATTATGTGTGTCTTATAATGCATAATGAAAGCATTTATATGGTATTATGTATACAGGATACATAAGAAGCGCTATTGTTTCAAAGCAGGCATCAAAATCTGCCCTGATACTGTTCTCCCATTGCAACTACTTATAAGCAAATATTAAAACTGCATGTATCATAATGCCTTATAATGCCTCATAAATGCTTTATGAATGCATAGAAAGATCTGTCTTGATGCAGTTCTCTTATTATAACAGCCTATAAGCAATTATGAGAACTACATGTATTACATGACATTATGTATGTCTTATAATGCCTTATAAATTCATTATTAATCCAGAATGCATCGGAAGTGCTATTGTTTTAGAGTAGGCATCAAAATATGTACTTACACAGTTCTCCCATTGCAACTACCTATAAGCAATTTGAAATGTATCATAAGGTATTATGTATGTCTTATCCTCATAAATGCTTTATGAATACAGAATTCATGAGTAGATCTGTCTTGAGGCAGTTCTCCCATTATAACTGCTTATAAGCAATTATGAGAACTTCATGTATTATAAGACATTATGTATGTGGTATTGTTTCATAGCAGGCATCACAATCTGTCCTAATGCAGTTCTTCTATTATAACTACTTATAATCAATTGTGAAAAATGCATGTATCATAAGGTATTATGTATGTCTTATAATGCCTTATAAATGCTTTATGAATATAGAATGCATAAGATCTGTCTTGAGGCAGTTCTACCATTGTAACTGCTTGTAAGCAATCATAAGAACTACACATATGTCTTATAATTCCCTTTAAATGCATTATGAATCCAGAATGCATAACAAGTGCTTTTGTTTTATAGCAGACCTCAAAGTCTGTCTTGATGCTGCTCTCTCCCATTCTAGCAGAGTATTATAAGGCATCATGTTTGTCTTATAAAGCCTCATAAATGCTTTATGAACGCATAAGAAGATCTGTCTTGATGCAGTTTTCCCATTATAACTGTTTATAAGCAATTATGACAATTACATGTATTATATGATATTATGTATATCTTATAATGCCTCATAAATGCATTATGACTCCAGAATGCATTGGAAGTGCTATTGTTTCATAGCAGGCATCAAAATCTGCCCTAATGCAGTTCTCCCATTATAACAGCTCATAAGCAGTTATGAAAACTACATGTACTACGACAGTAACATGTTATTACCAGGCGGTAAACTTCTCCCATATAAACAGCACTTCAGTCTAAAACCGAACTGCGCGAGAAGCAGAGTTAATATAATCCTTTCTGAAAAACACACGTCCCGAACGTCCGTCTCTCTCGGCCTGAGAAAAGGGTCTGCTACCGAGAGAAGACGGGAGCTGTCCGTCATGCCTTAAAGTACCGCAACCCCTCGCTGGGCTGTAATAAATCACCATCACATCAAGATGTTAGTGATTTTTCCAAGTTTGCCTCATGGACAGCAAAGAAGCCCAACGCGGAGTGAGTGGATAAGCAGTCGGCGGTGATGAAGACGAATCGGCGCTCACGCTGGGCCTTTTGTGAGGTATGTTTACAGCAGGAGCCGGGAAACGGAGACGCGGCCGGCGGGTCACGAGTGTGAACGCAGATTAACATCAGCAGAAAGCGAACCGTGCACAGACCCTCCGTGCACAGACCCTCCAGTGTATCCTCGTATCTGGGCACAAACCGGAGGAATGTAAGGAAGCCGGCGGAGCAAAGGAACCTGCGGGGCAATCTTAGAAAAATATTGTTCTCCGGTCTGGTCAGACCACAGCGGTCAACTGGACTAACTCACAATGACACTTACCTCCAACGCCCCCCCCCCAAAGCCCTCCCCAGTTCCTCATCAACTGCCCCCAACAAAGGAAAGCTCTGCCAAGCCAAGCAGGACCCTTGGGACGCAGGGTAGGGGGAGGACGCAGACCGCCCGTTTCTTAGTTTCATCCCTGGGGGGGTGCAGGCTCGTGTAGCGTTTCACAAACAAGCCCAAAGGCCCGGGATTCAGGAAGTGGGAAGAAAGTGGGGGGGAGCAGGACGAGCCGAGAGCAAACAACAGAGCAGTTCTCCAGATGTACCGAAGACAAGCCTTTACAAATGCAGGGACATGCTGTACTTCACGCACACTGAGAGGTGATCACTCCTTCGTAAGAGTTGCAGCAAGAAGACGTGGAGGAGTGATCTGTAAACTAATCTGGGGCACTTTCATGTTGGGGGTCTGAGGTTTACTAAAAAAAAAATCAAGAACATCTAACATTTAAGGACAGCACTAACTTAATAACTCATAACAGACCTACGAAATGAAGTCTGGTTGCATCATGATGTTCAAAATCCTTCTACTCAAGAACCTTCTCCTCTAGAGGTCCTTCTACTTGAGAACTACCTTCTCTTCTAGAGGTCCTTCTATTCAAGAGCTACCTTCTCCTCCAGACGTCCTTCTACTTGAGAACTACCTTCTCCTCTAGAGGTCCTTCTATTCAAGAGCTACTTTCTCCTCTAGAGGTCCTTCTACTTGAGAACTACCTTCTCCTCTAGAGGTCCTTCTATTCAAGAGCTACCTTCTCCACTAGAGGTCCTTCTACTCAAGAACTACCTTCTCCTCTAGTCGTCCTTCTACATAAGAACTACCTTCTCTTCCAGATGTTCTTCTACTCAAGAACTACCTTCTCCTCCAGACGTTCTTCTACTCAAGAACTACCTTCTCCTCCAGACGTTCTTCTACTCAAGAACTACCTTCTCCTCCAGACGTTCTTCTACTCAAGAACTACCTTCTCCTCCAGACGTTATTCTACTCAAGAACTACCTTCTCCTCTAAAGGTCCTTCTGGTCAAGAACTACTTTCACTTCCTGGCGTCCTTCTAATTGAGAACTACCTTCTCCTCCAGACATCCTTTGACTCACAAACTTCCTTCTCCTCCAGACGTCCTTCTTCTCTAGACATCCTGCTACTCAAGAACTACCTTCTACTTAAGAACTACTTTCTCCTCCAGATGTCCTTCTACTCAAGAACTACCTTCTCCTCTAGAGGTCCTTCTACTTGAGAACTACCTTCTCCTCCAGATGCCCTTCTACTTGAGAACACCTTCTCCTCCAGATGTCCTTCTATTCAAAAACGACCTTCTCCTCCAGACGTCCCTCTACCCAAAAACTACCTTCTCCTCCAGACGTCCCTCTACCCAAGAACTACCTTCTCTTCCAGACATCCTTCTACTCAAGAACTACCTTCTCCTTCAGACATCCCTCTACCCAAGAACTACTTTCTGATCCAGATGTCCTTTTACTCAAGAACAGCCCGATACATGCCTGGGATTTAAGGATAGCACCAATTTAATAACTTAAAAATAAGGTATGGCATATATTCTGGTTGCATGATGATGATGTGCAAAATCCTTCTACTCAGGAACCACCTTCTCCTTCAGGTGTCCTTCTAGCCTAAACTACCTTCTCCTCCAGACATCCTTTTCCTACAGACTCCCTTTGGCTTGAGAACTTTAGTCATTTAACACCTGTTGACCAAACCTGGTCCTGGAGATTTATAGACCTTGCTCAAGTCTGGCATATACTGCACTCTATTCAACTCACATGATATCCAATTATTGGGAATTAGATTGGGTTGGATGCTCAAATCGGATTTCAAAGTGCATTTCATGTCACTTGCCACCCGACAAGCAACAACAACGTCAAATCCAGAGTGATGGAAGTGCTGACATGTACTACACAGTGAGTGTAATAAATGTGAATGGTGATGTTTGGAACTCATAAGACATTTGATCTGATTTTGCCTGCAGTCTGAACAAGGCCAACATGGAGAGCCTAGACTCCAATCCCAACCTGAGACACCTGCTCCAGATAATTACCTTCATCAGAAGCCCTGATGGTCTGGATCAGATGCACCAGTGCAGGTAAGCATGCCAGTTGGAACTAAACCAGGGGTGTCCTATCATATGGCTGTGGGATTTTGTTCCAACCAAGCACCTGATTGGGTGTTGAACACTGAGATTAACTCATTAACCAATGGAATCAGGTGTGACTCGGCCTATTGGGAGCGAAAACCTTCCGTTCTTTGTGGATAAGACCCACACTGAACTACACTCTGCAGGAAGGTAGATCCTCCAGGATGAAGGCCACTGCTGTAGACCAACCTGAAGATGTTTAACTGGTACTTATGTTTTCTGTACTATCATTGTTAATTCCTGTAGTTGACTTTACTCTGCTCTGCATATGGCACGTGCTCGACGCCTGGGGCTCAAGTTTTAATCGGGCCTGAAATTTCAGAGAATGAATACAGTCTGAGAAACTTCTGGCCCAGCCAGACCCCGACCCCAGCCAAGCCTAACAACATTCACAACACAATCCGACCCACATCATCAACTTTTGAATCCAAAACTGCCAGAATTCTGACAAAAGTCTGCCCGAACCACCCGAAGCCCGTCATGTGTGATGATAATATATAATAATACGCTATACCAAAATAATCAGCTGCCCACAATGAAGCTTAAACCCCAGATTAATACATTTATTCATCCAGCAATGCTTTCAAACAGCATCTCAAACAGTTTTTGTCTGGAGAAACCTTCCGCTGGTCCATGTTCTCACTCAGTTCTTCACCTGTTCAGCCTGGAATTTATATAGGAAATGTATTCATACAGAATATGTGCTGCCTAAACATATATCATGAAAATACTTCCAGCCAAGTTAGAAGTCCTTTTTCTGTACTGGGTTGTATTTTCCTGCATCGATTCCCAGTTTAATTCCCAATTTATTAATTATATGTAATTTCATACCAAAGTAAAACGTTGGTCCTATTTTATATGTTAAGTGTCTAATAACTGTGTAATTACACATAAACAACAACAACAATGTAACTACTAATGATGTAGCCACTGTCACAGAGTGCAGCTTAATGTAATTACATGTGTATCAGCTTCTTTTTGCCTCAAGTAATTACATATAAGCATCTTAACTGTTATAGCAACATGTTTTCTTTGCTAATGTGTAATAACATGAGTGTAATTACATTTGCGATGAGCTGTTATTTTCTCCAGAGGGTTATTCTCCAGCATAATAAATAAAGAAGGCATTTCCAGGGTAAATAAATAAGTGCCTTATAATGCTGGAACCACCCCCTTATTACAAATGCAGTAATGTGTAATTACATGAGAGAGAATGTGTTGTTATAACTATTAGAGATGGACCGTTCAGCGTTTTCAAGGCTGATTCCGATCACTGATCACCTTTCAACACAATCGGCCGATAGCCGCTACCGATCGAGGGCGGGGCTATATGCCACGGCAGGGCTACATGCAATTATTAGTGCATCAGGTCATGAAACATGGTCTAAACTGGTTTACTACCATTTTTAACGAGCTCATATTAAACAGTATAATATTTGTAACTAAATTAGAAGTTGGTCTATGTGGGAGTAAACCGCTTGATAAGCTCCAGAAGAGCCACATCTGAAAAGTATCTCTACTAGGAACAGCAGAGCGTGGATCCAGGTGGAACATTAAGCAGCAGAATGAACGTCTTCTACAGCCGAGAAGAGCTGCTTATCTAGAACTATAAACTCAATCACTCTGGCTGTGGTTCTTTAGCTCTCTGGCTGTTTCTGCTACTGTTCTGTTCGTACCGGTCAGATCTGGTCTGCAGGTGTTCTGGGTTATTAGTTTTGTGTTAGCTGTGTGTGCTAGCTCTGCTGTTTACTGATACTCACTGTGTTCAGCTGTGTGGTGTCTCTGAAGTGTGTATCAGATTATTAGTGTTAAATGTCTTTGTCTTGGTTCCAGTGAGAGACACTGAGTTTACTAATTTTACAGATGTTATAAACTGTCCTGGATGAGTCTGAGTCACAAACACAGACAGATGAAAGGTTTTCTCTCTCGATCGGCTCTCGGGATCGAATAAATTGGAGAAATATCAGCCGATACAGATACATGGCCGATCGATCCTTCCATCTCTAATAACTATCAAAATACTCTCATATTTACATGAAGTAAAGAAGAAATTGATATTTGTACACAAGCTGTATTACTCTGTAATAATAGCTACATCACTAGTAGTTATATTGTTGTTCATATGTAACTACACAGTTATTACATACACTCGATGAAGCGGGACCATAAAACTTGTGATAAAACACGTTTAGCCTCAAATTCGTCCGCATGCAATTACACACTTCCACCAGAGAGGTCTCCAAATCCCCAGATCCTGACCCGCGACCCAGCACCCTCATACGTTTTCATTCCGAGGAACAATTTTCACGTCCTCTTCACCCTTGACTGAGAGCAGAATATAAAATAGCATTTCAGGAGGTGGTGAACGTGGAGGGACGTATCAAGTAGAAACAATGCACGGAGAGACATCTGTGAAATGTCTGCAGCCTTCCAAGAACTTCCACTCGGAGAAGAAACTCCCAGAGAATCTTAACGATTTTCTTTCATGCCTCGCGTTCGGCCGCCCGGCTGGCACTCCGCCCAACAGGACGCTCATTAACGCGTGATCGGCTCAGCTTAGGTGAGCCCAGAGTGTGTGTTTGGGGTGCGCGGGGCCAAATCCGACGCCGTGTGTGGTCATACCCGTCCGCTCGCTCGCCCGAAGGCCGTTATCTGAGCGCGGCGACCGACTCGCGGTCCAAAATGGAACGGAGCTCGCTCGTGGGCCGAGGCCAGGAACAAGATGTGCAATCCTAACAGCAGTTGCAGGCTGGACTATGTGTGATGTGATTGGTCTGAAAAGCTTGGCGTCGGGCAGACATTCATTCTCAGAGACGGAGACACGGCAGCTGCTCGCTGAAGGGCCGCTAACGGTTCCAGAAATATGCTAAATCACCGCACGGCGAGTGAGAGAGCACAGAACCGGACCTTCACCGCACAGTCATCTGTGTCTACAGCACTTTGAACACGTAGCTCACAACTCACAGCAGCTCATTCATCTCGAAATACAGCACACACTTATTTTGGCAGCTTGAAGATTAATATGTGGCGTGTATGCAGTCGAGTCTCATTATTATTCCTACTTTGGACGACGGCAGCACATAGGGGGGCAGCGTTCTGGGCTGGGGAATGTTTTGGTGACATTCTCTGGACTCACTCATCCATGTGGAAGACACTCTCAACCGATTTGGGTCTGAATCCATCCTTGCAGATCACATACACCATACATGCTGATGGTCTTCTCTGGGGCGAATGGGATCTTCCAGCAAGACCCATGACAAGAAACGTCCCACATTGGTTGGAAGAGCTGACTAAGACTTCCAAGTACTACCCTGGACCCCTAATTCCCCAGACTTGAGCATCTGTGGGACCACCTGGATGGTGGTGTTGGCTCTATGGATCCTCCTCCATGCTCCCTCCAGCAGCTGTGGGATGCACTGCACCTGAGACCACCTACCAGGACCTTATTGAGTCTCCCAGTCCGTCTAGCTGCTGTCCGTGCTGCACATAGTGGTCACTCTGGTCATAATAATGTGACTCCACTGTGTATTAATTGTTGGTGGTCGGCAATTTAAGCATTTAAGCATTAATGTGAGTGGTTGGCTGAATGGAAATCCTTCTGAAATCTGATTCTGAAGGAGCTTAAAAAAGCTTAAGCACATGAAACTTATTTCAATAATCCTTTGAATTAATTCAAGTACATAAGATTATTATGATCTTCCGGTACTAAAGACTAAAGACGTGACCAACCAACAACCGGGAAAAGCTGGACGTCAGCTGACTCCTCGGCCTTACTGTCTGGTCAGAGGCGAGCAAAGCCCTGGTCGAGTGGGTGGAGGAGTGACGGGAAGAAAACTGTGTTAGCTCCCGTCACTGTCCAGCATTCAAACAGCTTGAGCAGCAGCGGATCAACAGTGGAGATGCAAACTACGTGTATGTATTACTCCTGTTTCTCCTGACGAGCAAGAACTTCTCTATTGCAGGTTGAAAATAAGTTGTGGGCCGCCGCACCTGGTTGCTAAGCATAAATAGAAAATGCTTCAATGCTCCTGTATTCCTGACGCTTTCCTCATTTATAACATAATTTATGTTTTCCGCCCAGTGAGTGCTGGGAAGAGCGCCAGCAGCCCCCGCCACCCAGGAGGATTAGTGATGTGGATGAGGTGGCATACATAACACCGCATAATGCCAGACGTAAGCTTGCATAATTACTTATAAGTAGTTATAACTGCACGCATAACAGGCCTCACAATGCAATAAACAATGTTGTAATGCATTAATTATAAAGCTGTGTATATTTCAGTATTTATTTATTTATTATTATTATTATTGTTATTTAATTTTTATGTGTGTTATATTTTTATCTCAGAACATACTTGTGTCATTTTTATGCTCATATCAGCTCTAATATACTTTTCTTAATATTACCCTATATTATTTATACTCTATATATATAATCATCTGAGGGGGGGGTGGTGTGGGGGGAGGCATGGCCAACACACACACACACACCACCATACTAACCACTACACCACCATACTAATCGCTATACCACCGTACTAACCACTACACCACCGTACTAACCACTACACCACCACACTAACCACTACACCACCATACTAACCACTACACCACCGTGTTAACCACTACACCACCATACTAACCACTACACCACCGTACTAACCACTACACCAGTATTGACCACTACACCACCAAACTAACCACTACACCACCGTACTAACCACTACACCACCGTACTAACCACTACACCAGTATTGACCACTACACCACCATACTAACCACTACACCAGTATTGACCACTACACCACCATACTAACCACTACACCACCATACTAACCACTACACCAGTATTGACCACTACACCACCAAACTAACCACTACACCACCGTACTAACCACTACACCACCGTACTAACCACTACACCACCAAACTAACCACTACACCACCGTACTAACCACTACACCACCATACTAACCACTACACCACCATACTAACCACTACACCACCGTGCTAACCACTACACCACCGTGCTAACCACTACACTACCGTACTAACCACTACACCACGGTGCTAACCACTACACCACCATACTAACCACTAAACCACCATACTAACCACTACACCACCGTACTAACCACTACACCACCGTACTGACCACTACACCATCGTACTAACCACTACACCAACGTAATCACCACTACACCACCATACTAACCACTAAACCACGGTGCTAACCACTACACCACCGTACTAACCACTACACCACCGTGTCACCTTATGTTTTGTTTATATTTAATACTTACTAGACCATCTCACTTCACTTAGTATCTGTTAAGACCACCAATAACGCTCTATGAGGTAGAATCTTCTCAGTTCCTAAAGATCTAGAACATAGAATCCAAACCTCCTGAAACAACTGCCAACGTTAAAAGTGCTGCTGTTTGGCCTTCAGTGGACCCAGAACCCCACGACTCATTATTTGACTAGCCCACTTAGAGGGCCAGCCTCAACACAGGCGGATCTCTGAGCCTCACACTGGTGTCATCTCCCACGGTGTGGGTCACTACCAAACCCAGACCCTGAGCAGAGGATATTAACCTCTGCCACCGACCGGCTCGCCCCTGGAGATATTCAATAACCGGCGGGAAATCTGCGGCCCGGCTCCGGTTTCAGGCTCTGACAGCTGCCTCTCCGAAGGCGTGGGCCTGCCGACTCCCGGCCCAATCGGAACGCGCTATCTCTGGCCTCTTTACTCAAGGGGGCTTGGGAGAGGAGAGGCCCCGGCTTTGGCCGTCTCATTCGGGGCGGCTTTGCGGAAAGACATTCTTCATTTCCTCCCGAAGCACACAAGCGAGGGCAGATGTCCAGTATCCCTCAAAGCCCCAGAGGCAGCTCCGCGCTGACCTTCCCCCAGACTCGAGCGGGACGCTCTCCAGCCTCTCGCATCTGAGGCCCGTGCATGTGTCCCAGACAGAGATATTGAGTTCAGAGATTGCAGATTTATCTTCATAGACGAACCGCTAATATTACTCTGGATCCCGGTGCTTTAGGTCTTTGGGAGAAGCGGATATGATGGGACGTCTGAGGGATCGCTGAGGGCTCTTTCATATCGCCTCAATCCTCTGCAGCATTAGCTGTGCCTGCTCTGAACTGTAATCAAAAGAAAGGACCCCGTGTCCAACCTGCACGCCGGAATTAGGAAGCCACTCTCATCTCCTGCGCGGGATTAGACTGTTTTTTAGCCGTGCGACACACGCTGGTCCAAGTTTATGGATGACAGCACATCATAAAGAGGCAGAAACCACATCAACAAAGTCTATCTGGGATCATTTAGGCTGCTGTTTCACCTCAAGGTATCGGCTTTACTTCGCTCACCTTTATTGGTTTTCCAGTCTGTAAACCTGGAACCTGGTGCTATTTTTGGTATCTGCTCCATCAAGGTACCATCAAAGTTCCATTCAAGATTCAGGGTGACATACAAACGCTGTAGACCACCGATCAGTTAGAGAAAATCATCCCCATCACTCTAAACACATACGCTAACGCTACCTTACCAGCTAAGGGTACCCACAATCATCTCGTCTCCAAACTCATTCGTCTTGCTGTCATGAGACGTCAAAAAAAAAAGAGACAACTGATCCACTAACACCACCTACCAGGCTAGAGCTCCCAGAATCATCTTGTCTCTAAACTCTCCCGGTTATTATACTTGTCTTGCTGTCACCGGTCTCATCTGAGCAGTTCCATGCGACGGTGCTACAGATCGCTTACACTAGCTGCCGGGTCAGCATTCCCAATCCCGTGGTCTGAGCTCTGATGTAGTTTTTCCTAAACGTTCCCAGTTTCCCCAGCAAGCTTTCGTCTTGCTGCCTTGTCTGAACGTGCGGCGTGGTTATACTATATACTATACACTATACCATATACTACACTATATTATAATACATGCTAAGTCCAGAGAGACATACAAAAGGGTTTTGTTGTATAGTGTACTACTACTATATACTGCATATGTTATAGTATAACAAACAGTATCTGTTTTATGCTATACACTATATCATATACTATACTATAACACAAACTATGCTCAGAGTGACTTACAAAACATACAAAAGTGCTTTGTAGTAGAATATACTACTGTTATATACTATACTTAGGGCTGGGCGATATGGGAAAAAATCTTATCACGATAATTTTTTTCATATCAGTCGATATCGATATATATCACAATATAAATCAAATCACTATTTCCTTTTTACTTTGATTTAAAGATGAAGGTATCAAAATTATTTTTTTTTCCTTAAATTGTTTTTTATTTTCAGACAAATAGACAAATGTACTATAGAACATTACACAACTGTATTAACCACACACACACACACATATATATATATATATATATATATATATATATATATATATATATATATATATATATATATTATTTATGTGTGTGTGTGTGTGTGTGTGTGTGTAATACAGTTGTGTAATGTTGTGTATATGGGGCAGTATTAGTATGAACAGTGTTTACACAGACTCTGTGTTAAGCAGGCTGTTTCTGGCCCTTTAAGTTCTGAGGAAAGGACTCGTAGCGGTGAGTCGACTCTCTATCGGCTCAAATGGTGAGTTCGTTTAGCGATTCTATTTCGGTAGAAAATAAAGTTTCCCTGCTCGGGTTTTTGGATCATAAAGTCAACTTTGCCTCTCACTCGAACTAATACAGTAAACATGTTTATGTTTATTGATTACGGAATTGCCTCGATTAGCATAACGTGCGTCGATGTGTCGCGAAGGTGGCCGCGCCCACTGAAAGCATGGACTTATCCGGAGCGCGAGCTGCATTTACAAACAATTGCTCACCTACATCTAAAGCTGAGGGAGTATTTTACACAGAAACACAACAGTGTGGTGCTCTGTCAGCTCTGCACAACACAACTGTACAGCTGCTACACACCAGCACTTGAAGCTCAAACACCCCGTAGCGCTTTATCAACACAGCAGCAGGACAGCACCTGTTTACTAGTTGTTCTTATCGTAGCAGATTATTTTAAGATTATTTCTTTCAGTAGTAGTTTAACGTTTTCTGTCGTTGTTTTTTCTTATTTCGTTCTCTCTGCTCGACTGTGGTGTCTGCAGTAACTTATTACTAGCGCGTGGGTTAAGCTGCCGTTACACCGTGCTGTGTGCTCCAACCAAACACGAAGTGGCTGGAACTCCAGTTCAGCCACCTGATTGGTTGGAGGCGGCGCTATTCTCATTCTCATTGGCTGTTCGTGTTGTCTCTCAAAACATGGACGGAACTTAATTCTATCGACTTTCTATCGACTACGTCTTAAAGTTCTATCGAGTTCTATCGAGGAAACGTTATTTCGCGATAATTATCG
Source organism: Megaleporinus macrocephalus (assembly GCA_021613375.1). Taxonomy (NCBI): domain Eukaryota; kingdom Metazoa; phylum Chordata; class Actinopteri; order Characiformes; family Anostomidae; genus Megaleporinus; species Megaleporinus macrocephalus. Next base: position 38,507,871 of record CM038716.1, read on the forward strand.
TTATCGTTTTATCGCCCAGCCCTAACTATACTATATACTGCATATAATATAGTATAGCACATAGTATATCTACTATATGCTATACACTATACCATATACTATACCACATGGTATGTCCAGAGTGACCTACAAAACTTATAATAGTGCATTGTAGTATAGTATACTACTACATACTATACTTTATACTGCATGTGATGTAGCACATAGTATATCTACTATATGCTATACCCTATGCCATATACTATACAACATGTTTTGTCCAGAGCAACTTACAAAATATAGTATAAAAGTGCTTTGTAGTGTAGTATACTAGTACTATATACTATACCTTATACAGCATACAGTATATTATAGCGTATAGTATATATGCTATATGCTATACATTATACCATATACTGTACTATATGCTATGTCCAGAGTGACTTACAAATATTACAAAATTGTGTTGTAGTACGGTATATTATTACCATATACTATACTTTATACTGCATATAATATAGTATCGCGTATAGTATATACCATATACTATACTACATGCTATGTCCAGAGTGACTTACAAAACTTACAAAAGTGCATAGTAAACAACTACTATGTACACAATACTATATACTGCATATAGTAAAATATAGCATATAGTATATCTACTATATGCTATACATTATACCATATACTGTACCACATGCTATGTCCAGAGTTATTCACAAAAATACTTTTTAGTACAGTATACTACTATGATATACTATACTCTATAATGCATATAGTATAGGATAGTGCTATACACTATACTACATGCTATGTCCAGAGAAACTTAGGAAACTGCTTTGCAGTATAGTATACTACATAGTGTACTATATACTACATGCTGTAATGTAGATATTTGGCCACTCACTGCTACATTAGTGCAAAACTTAAGAAATAAACTTCGGAGGCCGAACTTCTTGGCTGCTCGAGTTCTTCTGGGATGAAAAGAGAATTCGATTGTTTGCCAAACTAACTCTTGAGAGGGATTCAAGGGACGCGCGACAGCTTGTTAACACTGATCTCCTCAACACAAACATTCATTCTTATCACTAAACGTACCGCACACACCGCTTACAGCATCCAGGCGCTGATTGCACTGACTAATTAATATTTAACATGTCTGGAGGTCAGAGAGAAGAAAGCCTCAGCAAATTTGAGGAGGGCTCAGCGGCCTTGTTTCTCTTTCCCAATTAAGACGGGCCCATGTTTGATCAGACCGCTGTCATTCATCACCCAACGCACCTTCTCTCCTCCGCAATCTGCGGCCCATTTGACCGGCCTCTACCCAAACAGTCCGGGGACAGTCTGCCCGACATGAAAAAGGAAGACCACCCCCATCAAACGGCCCGCACCGCGTGGGAAGGGGCGCGAGTCCCTTCAGCGAGACTCCACTGTTATCATAAGGCTAATGAGCAGACACTAACTGCAGACCAGAGCACGGGCGTCTCGTTAAAGGGGCCGCCGGAGAAAGAAACGCTCTCTGGTCTCACGCCGGCCCCGTCCGAGCCTAATTACACGCAAATGGGAAAGTTTAGTCGCTATTTTTCCATTTTAAAACATCATCTATTCTTCCCCACGTTTACACTCAACCCCCCCAACCACTACCCCCCCGTCCCACCCCTTTCCAATTCACGGTGGGTGGATGACAGTCGTTGATGGATGGGGCTTTTGGTGGCTGAAGCCGGCTCTAAGGGAGATTGCTACCAGATGAGAGGGCCTTCATTTCTGTCTGTTGACGAAGCCCTCCCAATTTCACAGAGCGATGGTGGACCCCCGCTTGCCCCCCTGCTTCGTTGACAGTGATGGTAAACTCCCACGCCCCAAACCCACCCAGCTCAATAGTAGAACTCATTGAATCCAAATGCTCTGAAGTCCAGCCTTGTGAGCTGAAACCAAGCTAACGTCGCTAATGAAACAATCAAAGTTCAAAACTTAAAAACTCAACGCAAAGAATCTCAGCCGGTCGTCCGGAGAAACCCACCACGCAGCCACGTCCACGGCGCAGTCCAGAAGAAATGAGTCCCTAAATATTCATGAGGCTCATTGTGGAACCGGCAGTAATGAGACTGATGGTGGCCCTACAGGGTTTGGGCTGAAGAGAGAACTTCCAGGCGGCACTGAGAGAGAGAGTCTGCTGGCTGGAGGGGCCGGAGATAGAGGTGGCTGAAGCCTGCAGCCTGTGATGAATGAGTTCTGAATGAGAGCTGCAGTTAGGAAAGAGAAGATCCAGCGTCCAGGTTATTAAGTCTGGAATTTTTATAATAGAGCGAGTGCCTTTGAGTGCCTGGAACAAGCTACGCTAATCTCCTCATGAATAATGGGACTTACTTTTACAGAGAGAGAGAGAGAGAGAGAGAGAGAGAGAGAGAGAGAGAGAGAGAGAGAGAGAGAGAGAGAGAGAGAGAGAGAGCATGCGAGAAAGTGTGTGAGAGCGAGAGAGAAAGTGTGGAGAGGAAGAGAGAGAGAGAGAAAAAGAGAGAGAGAGAGGGAAAGAGAGAAAGAGGGAGAGAAAGAGAAAAAGAGAGAGACAGAGACACACAGAGAGGGGGGACAGAGTGAGAGAGAGAGAAAGTAAGGGAGAGAAAGAGAGACAGAAAGAAAGGGGGAACAGAGAAAGAGAGAGAGGGGGGAGAGAGAGAGAGAGTGGTGAGAGAGAAAGAAAGAGAGAGAGAAGGAAGAGGGAGAGAGAGAAAAAGAGAGAGAGCAAGAGAGAGAGAAAGAAAGAGGGAAGAGAGGGAGAGAAAGACAAAGAGAGACAGAGACACATGGGGGAGACAGAAAGAGAGAGGGGCAAAGAGTGAGAGAGAGAGAGAGAGAAAGAGAGAGAGAAAGCAAGAGAAAGAGAAAGAGAAAGTGGGAAAAAAGAGGAAGAGAGGAAAAGGGAGAGAGAGAGAGAGAGCGAGAGCGAGAAAGATAGAGGGAAGAGAGGGAGAGAAAGAGAAAAAGAGAGAGAAAGAGACACACGAGGGAGACCGAAAGTGAGGGAGGGGGGCAAAGAGTGATAGAAAGAGAAAGAAAGAAAGAGAGAGGGGGAGAGAGAAAGAGAGAGGAAGAGAGAGAGACAGCAAGGAAGATAAGGAAGAGAGGGAGAGAAAGAGAAAAAGAGAAAGGAAGAGAAAGTTTATTTTCAGTATATATATATATATATATATATAAGTATAGCACAGCACTGTCTGACCCCAACTGACCCCAACTACGACCTCAGGCACCAAACAGCACGTCAGTCCTGCTTCTCCCTCGTTTCTGTCCTGAAAATGTACAAAAACAAACACAGACACACACGTACTACTCACTAAAACCCTTAATCAGCCGTGAGCAGATCAGATTACGCCCACCGCACCTCACGCTGAGCCGCAAGGTAAATATTTACCTCCTCTTAAAAGAAATCTGCGCAGCGGTTCATTCCAGATAGCACGAGCACGACCGGAGGGAACACACCGGAATCTCATCCCGCCGTTTGATCGGCGCGCTGAGCCCAACGCACCCACAAAGCCAACGTATAGGATCACGGATCACTTCTGCTTTGTTCACCGAGGCCAGAAGAGCTCCCCGTTACAAAGCAGCAGCCAGCCGAGCGCGGCAGCACATTCTCTGTGGGCTAGATAAGTACACGTCTCAGCTCTCCACCAGCTATTTATAATCCCCCCTTTCTAGAGCACAGAGTAAAGAAAAAAGATAAAAAAGTATATAAATATATATATATATAACCAAACACATATATAAAAACATCTACCAACCCCCCCACCCCGAGAATAAGAGAGCGAGAGAGAGAGAGAGAGAGAGAGAGAGAGAGAGCGTTGTCAAGATGACATACGCCGAGAAATGAAATACTGTCCAGCAAAAAAAAAAAAAAATACTAATGCAATCCAGATGTCGTTTGGAAAGAGTAGAGAAAAAACGCTGTACACAGGCTGCTTAATCCACTTAGAATCGAAAATTTCCAACAGTTATGAAAATATTTTTCCATGAAATACGCTCCAGATGAAGAAGCATATCCCCCCCAACCCCCCCAACCCCCCCGCCGCTGTGACGTCCACGCTCGTAATGAAGTGTTTACTCTTTAGATCATCGAGCGCCAATCGCTGCCAATCAAGCACAACGTTTTCACCACCGTCTCCGACATCTGGGTGGTGCGCAGCGCCGGCAGCCCACCTAATCACCAATCAGAGGGTCTTCAGTCCGGGGAACGGCCGAGCACTCAGCCTCGTCCTCCCCGTCAGAGGTCACCGCCGTGAAGGGAGGTATCTGGGGGCTGATGAGCACTTACTGGGCTGAATGTGTGGGTCCTGGTTTAAGGGGCCGCCTGGTGTGTTGGTACACCCAGTAGAGCTTTAAACAGACCCGCAGCAGAAGCAGTGTTTGAAGGGTCTCTGTTAGGGCTAACGTAGCTACCGGACCACTTTAGTAAAGTGTTCAGTATCAGTTACTACCTTAAAGTGTTCAGTATTTCCGATCACACTCAGTATCAGTTACTTCTTTAGTAGTGTTCAGTATCAGTTACTACCTTAAAGTGTTCAGTATTTCTGATCACACTCAGTATCAGTTACTACTTTGGTAAAGTGTTCAGTATCAGTTACTTCTTTAGTAGTGTTCAGTATCAGTTACTACCTTAGTAAAGTGTTCAGTATCAGTTACTACCTTAGTAAAGTGTTCAGTATCAGTTACTACCTTGAAGTGTTCAGTATTTCTGATCACACTTAGTATCAGTTACTACTTTAGTAAAGTGTTCAGTATCAGTTACTACTTTAGTAAAGTGTTCAGTATCAGTTACTACTTTAGTAAAGTGTTTAGTATCAGTTACTACCTTAAAGTGTTTAGTATTTCTGATCATACTCAGTATCAGTTACTTCTTTAGTAGTGTTCAGTATCAGTTACTACCTTAAAGTGTTCAGTATTTCTGATCACACTCAGTATCAGTTACTACTTTGGTAAAGTGTTCAGTATCAGTTACTTCTTTAGTAGTGTTCAGTATCAGTTACTACCTTAGTAAAGTGTTCAGTATCAGTTACTACCTTAGTAAAGTGTTCAGTATCAGTTACTACCTTGAAGTGTTCAGTATTTCTGATCACACTTAGTATCAGTTACTACTTTAGTAAAGTGTTCAGTATCAGTTACTACTTTAGTAAAGTGTTCAGTATCAGTTACTACCTTGGTAAAGTGTTCAGTATCAGTTACTACCTTGAAGTGTTCAGTATTTCTGATCACACTTAGTATCAGTTACTACTTTAGTAAAGTGTTCAGTATCAGTTACTACTTTAGTAAAGTGTTCAGTATCAGTTACTACTTTAGTAAAGTGTTCAGTATCAGTTACTACCTTGGTAAAGTGTTCAGTATCAGTTACTACCTTGAAGTGTTCAGTATTTCTGATCACACTTAGTATCAGTTACTACTTTAGTAAAGTGTTCAGTATCAGTTACTACTTTAGTAAAGTGTTCAGTATCAGTTACTACCTTAGTAAAGTGTTCAGTATCAGTTACTACCTTAGTAAAGTGTTCAGTATCAGTTACTACCTTAGTAAAGTGTTCAGTATCAGTTACTACCTTAGTAAAGTGTTCAGTATCAGTTACTACATGTGGATCTCTGACAGTGAACTGGTCCATAAGCATCACAGAATGAACTTGGTAATCACCATAAACTAAACTTCTAAAGTAAACTACTGAGAAGGTCCTCCAGGTTCCTCTGGCTGTTCTCCAAACGATGAGGTGCTGAAGGTGAGCGCAGCTTTAACCGGCTCCTAAACTGCACGGCGGCTTCAGTAACCAGCAGCGAACAGGAGTTCCTCCAGCGGAACAGAAAACCGGCAGCACATTAAAGCACGTCATGAACCTTTGGCTTCAGGGGCTGCGGCACAAGCCCAAGAAGCAGCGGCGGCGGACCCCAAACGGAGAAGCTGGGCAGCCATCGGTCAGCAGATGGTTTCTGTGGTCTCTCCCCTCCTGCACCAGAGAGCCCGGCGCCTCCGAGCTTCGCCCAGAGCCTATTTTTATTCCATTCTCCTTTACCCCCCCCCCCCACCACCCCTTTTTTCTTCCCCTTCTACCCCTCCGTCTTCACTTTCCCCCACTTTCACTCATTCCTCTCTCCCGCTGTCTCTTTCTTTGCTGAGCTCCAGCTCCTGTCCTGGTGCGTGACAAGCAAAACCAGGGGGAGAAGAAGAAAACAGCCCGGCTCATAGGTCCCAGTATGTTCTCCTCCCCCCCCAAACACTTCATTCTTTGGTAACTATTTATCTTGCGGCGGCTCACGGGTACGCAAGGGACGTCCAGTGACTTCAGCTCGCCTGGTAAACACAGCACAGCACAGCACATTCACGACAGCCCCCCGCTCTAAATGAGCCTGACGTCTGAGGGATGTCTTGATACTTCCGCGAGAAGCTTTTTAAGTGGAGCTTTTCAGGACTGCCAAGAACGGCGGAGTCACTGTCACGGCAAACAGTGCAAAGACAGAAGGAGAGAGAAAGAGAGAGAGGGAGCGAGGGAGAGCGCGGGAGACGCTGAAAGAGCGCCGTCGTCTCTTTCTAAGCCTTCGCTTTTCAAGCGCTCCCAACGTCACAATGGTGGATCCCAGGGAAGAGCTCACGGTGTTTAAGCAGCTAATCTGACATGAGGAGTCAATCCACACACAATGGCGTTATGTGTATGGTCCCGGCAGGGGTCCTCCGCTTTCAGGCAACATCTTTACCATCACAATGCTGCCGGGATATGCTGGCGGTCTGGTGCTAGCAGTTCCGGGGGGGACTAATCCAGCACCCAACACTTGGTGGTTCCATCAAAGCATCTGCAAACAACAACGGTTCCATGCCGTCGTATCAAGCGCCTCACGTCTGAAAGCGGTGGGGTGAAAAAGTATCGGTTCGAAAACCTTACAACGAGAGCAGAACAGCGGCGGGAGAGCGAGGAGGCCGATCTCCGTCTCCGCCCGGCAACAGACAACAGGGCCTTTGTCTGCAGCAACCATACTGTCGGCATTATATGCTCATTATAGCCGGGGCCGTCGCCATGATGCCGTGTCACAACAAACTTGGTGAGGAGCGTCAGCGTTGTTTGTTTTGATCCTGCAAGGTTCACTGGGTTCCACTCTAATTGCTAACTTTGCTCAAATCCAAATAATTCCACCTGACATCTGTGGTAACACACTGAGCCCGAGAGGATTAATAATATGGTTGTGGGTCGAAGTGCATGGAGAACGTTCTGTGAGCAGATCCAGACCCGCTAAATATATCCCACTTTGAAATTTTTAAGTTTGAGTTTAAAGTTCCTGAGAGAGGTTTTTCCCGGTAACGATCAGCCTGAACGCTACTGAAGTTGGTGGGGCGTCGCCCCGGTGATTTGAGAAGTGCTGATCTGGCTCATGTAAACCAAATTGATAGAAACGGTACATGAGCGTATATTAAGAGCCAGAGATCAGCGTCGGTATCAGCAGATATCTCTCGAACTGATCAGAGATGTAAAGCATAGGAGCCGTATTTGGCGAGGGAAGGGTGCTGCAGCCCTGTGTGAGACCCCTTTGTGGGCATTGTGGAGACCATACATTGTGGGAATTGGATATTGTGGAGATCGGACATTGAGGAGACCATACTTTGTGGAGACCATGTATTGTGCGTAATGAACAATGTGGAAATCAGACAACCTGGGGATAGGACATTATTGAGACTGGACAATGCAGGGACCGGACATTGTGTGGAGATCAGACAATGTGGAGATTGGATAATGTGGAGATTGGACATCATGGGGACCGGACAATACAGGGATCAGACATTGTGTAGAGATCAGATATTTTGTGGGGATTGGACATTGCGGGGATTGGACATTTTGTGGAAATCAGATATCTTGTGGAGATCAGACATTGTGGAGACCATACATTATGGAGACCATACATTGTGGGTATTGGACAATGTGGAGATCGAACAATGTGGAGATCAGACAACATGGGGATTGGACATTATTGAGATTGTACAATGCGGGGACCGGACATTGTGTGGATATTGGATAATGTGGGTATTGGACATTATGGGGACCGGACAATACAGGGATCAGACATTGTGTGGAGATCAGATATTTTGTGGGGATTGGACATTGCGGAGATTGGACATTTCGTGGAAATCAGATATTTTGTGGAGATCAGATATTGAGGAGACCATACATTGTGGAGACCATACATTCTGGGTATTGGACAATGCGGAGATCGAACAATGTGGAGATAAGACAACATGGGGATTGGACATTATTGAGATTGTACAACGCGGGGACCGAACATTTTGTGGAAATCAGAAAATGTGGAGATCGGATAATGTGGGGATTGGACATTATGGAGATCGGACAATGTGGAGATCAGACATTTTGTGGAGATCAGACATTGTGTGAGGATCGAACACTGTGGGGATTGGACATTGTGGGAAGACTGGACATTTTGAGGAGATCAGATACTTTGTGGTGATCAGACATTGTGTGGATTGAACATTACGGGAATCGGACATTGTGAGGAGATCAGACATTTTGTGGAGATCGGACGTTGACCGTTTTTAATCATAGCCTAATCAGCGACCGGGAACTTGAAGCTCTCACGTTCAGCTGAAGACAGAGCGTGTTAACGCGGCTGCAGTACAAACGTGTTATGAAAGTCATCCGTCTGAAGTTCAGCCTGAACGCTGGAGCTCTCAGTGAGGACGGTTGTCTTTGCCCCCGTGGAGGAGGTTGGATCTACAGCACCGCTGGGTTCCGAGCTCACTGTGTACTTCAGGAATTAGCAGAGGCATGTACGCCGAGGCCGGGACTCATTCCCGCAACAGCGAGTCAGATTCTGGTTTGTTTGAGCAAATTACACATTCCGATGAAGAGCACTCGTATACTATTAACCCCGCGTTCTCCATCAGAGTACCTCATGAATATATTCATTTAGAACTGTATCCAATCTCAGGTTTCCAGATTGTTTCTGTTTCTAAGACGAATGCAGGTCTGGATGCTGGTACCCGCCAACGTGACAGTTACAAAACGATACCAATATCTAATATTCTCGTCTGATGTGGATACATAAACATTTATAAGCTTGTTGTAAATCTGGGATGCGCTCCATAAATACTCCCGAGGATTAATGACGTGCTCCTCTGTACACGCTCCAAAAACACCCCCAACTGAACGAAGCCAGAACTTTAACAGGTCAGAACCCACTGCAAGAACCTACCGAGCGAGAAAACCTTACACTAGCAGCGCCGCCCGCCCTGCAGCCACCGCGTCCGCTGCAATTAACACACGCTGTATAAAAGCAGAGACAAAGAGAAACAACTACTTTAGCTTTTGCCCCTTGTCGACTCCCCCCCCCCGTTTCCATGACAACCGCACCCCAACAGACTCTCCTCCTCAGAGAGATTGAGAGAAAGGAGACGGAGAAAAAGAGGGGTTTGTTGACGAGCCTGCATTCATTTGAATAATTACCGTATGGGAGAGTCGGATTCGTCTGTTGTGATCCGAGTGTATGAAATGTTAATCAGAACTCCAGGCAAAGCAAATGTGTAAACTTGGAATCCTGGAAAGAAGATAATGAAGCTCACATATACTGATCAGTTATAACATTAACACCACCTCCCTCTATCTACACCCACTGTCCACTGTATCAGCTCCACTGTATCTACACCCACTGTATCAGCTCCACTGTATCTACACCCACTGTCCACTGTATCAGCTCCACTGTATCTACACCCACTGTCCACTGTATCAGCTCCACTGTATCACCATTCACTGTCCACTGTATCAGCTCCACTGTATCACCACTCACTGTCCACTGTATCAGCTCCACTGTATCTACACCCACTGTCCACTGTATCAGCTCCACTGTATCTACACCCACTGTATCAGCTCCACTGTATCTACACCCACTGTCCACTGTATCAGCTCCACTGTATCTACACCCACTGTCCACTGTATCAGCTCCACTGTATCACCACTCACTGTCCACTGTATCAGCTCCACTGTATCTCCACTCACTGTCCACTGTATCAGCTCCACTGTATCTCCACTCACTGTCCACCATATCAGCTCCACTGTATTTCCATTCAAAGTCCACTGTATCAGCTCCACTGTATCTACACCCACTGTCCACTGTATCAGCTCCACTGTATCTACACTCACTGTCCACCATATCAGCTCCACTGTATTTCCATTCAAAGTCCACTGTATCAGCTCCACTGTATCTACACCCACTGTCCACTGTATCAGCTCCACTGTATCTCCACTCACTGTCCACCATATCAGCTCCACTGTATTTCCATTCAAAGTCCACTGTATCAGCTCCACTGTATCTACACCCACTGTCCACTGTATCAGCTCCACTGTATCTCCACTCACTGTCCACCATATCAGCTCCACTGTATTTCCATTCAAAGTCCACTGTATCAGCTCCACTGTATCTACACCCACTGTCCACTGTATCAGCTCCACTGACAATATAGGAGCTACACTTACAGACTGTAGTTCATCTGATTCTCTGTATACTTTATTACTCTGTTCTTTAATGATCAGGACCCCCACAGGACCACCACAGAGCAGATACTATTAGGGCACTGCAGTGACACTGACATGGTCGTGGTGTGTTAGTGTGTGTTGTGCTGGTGTGAGTGGATCAGACACAGCAGTGTCACTGCTAGACTGAGAATTGTCCACCAACCAAAACTATCCAGACAGCAGTGTCCTGTGGGCGGCGTCCCGTGTCCACTGATGAAGAACTAGAGGAACACAAAATGTGCAGCAGCAGATGAGCTACTGTCTCTGACTTTACATCTACAAGGTGGACCAGCAAGTAGTAGGAGTGTCTAATAGAGTGGACATTTTGTGAGAGTTGAACATTGTGGAGATCGAACACTGTGGGGAGACAAGACATTTTGTGGAGATCAGATATTTTGTGGAGATCAGACATTGTGTGGATTGTACATTATGAGGATCAGACATTGTGAGGAGATCAGACATTTTGTGGAGATCAGACACTGTGAGGAGATCAGACATTTTGTGGAGATCAGACACTGTGAGGAGATCACACATTTTGTGAGGATCGAACATTGTGGGGATTGAACATTGTGGGGAGATCAGACATTGCGTGGAGATCATACATTGTGCAGAGATCAGACATTTTGTGAGGATCAGACATTTTGTGAGGATCAGACATAGTGTGGATTGGACATTGTGGGGAGACTAGACATTTTGTGGAGACCAGACATTGTGTGGATTGAACATTATGGGGATCGGACATTGTGAGAAGATCAGACATTTTGTGGAGATCATACATTTGAAGAGATCAGATATTTTGTGGAGATCAGACATTGTGTGGATTAAACATTATGGGGATCGGACATTGTGTGGAGACCAGATATTTTGTGGAGATCAGACATTGTGTGGATCGGACATTGTGAGAAGATCAGACATTTTGTGGAGATCGTACATTTGAAGAGATCAGATATTTTGTGGAGATCAGACATTGTGTGGATTGAACATTATGGGGATCGGACATTGTGTGGCGATCAGATATTTTGTGGAGATCAGACATTGTGTGGATTGAACATTATGGGGATCGGACATTGTGTGGACACCAGATATTTTGTGGAGATCAGACATTGTGTGGATCGGACATTGTGAGAAGATCAGACATTTTGTGGAGATCGTACATTTGAAGAGATCAGATATTTTGTGGAGATCAGACATTGTGTGGATTGAACATTATGGGGATCGGACATTGTGTGGCAATCAGATATTTTGTGGAGATCATACATTGTGTGGAGATCAGATTTTATGTGGAGATCGGACATTGACCGTCTTAAATGGTTACCGAGTCCCGCTTCTGTTGCGCAACCCGTGCGCCGGAATGAACTCCGCACGGCAACATCGCTGAGTTCTTCAAAAGCGGGCGGCGCTGAGCCTCGCAGCCACCGCGCTCCGCTCTTGTGTAAGAAGGTGGGAGCGAGCGCTGCAGGATCTGGCCCCCGCGCTGGCTGCAGCTTTAAACCGTTGGCCAGAACACACAAACTCGGAGGGGCTTTTGGCACGAGGTGGGCTGCGATGCAGCGTTAGCCCGAGCGGAGCCAGAAGCGGCCGCTGGGATCTGCTAGCAATCCACTCCTTAATTAACTTTGTAGATTGATTCCCCAGAAACGAGCGGGATGAGCGCGGGTGATTGGATTGTACGGTACCTTTGCTGCTCGTCAGGCTTTTGAATTCGGGCCCAAGAAACTGATGATGCACCACCGGGCAGTTCAGATTTAGCTTCCCCCCCACCACCACCCCCCGCCCCCCACAAAACCAAATCCAATTTAGAGAGAGAAGTCTCCAAAACAATCTGTCACCCGGAGCCGAGCGGCAGCACGGCGATCGTTTTTCTTGGTGTTTGAGTTGGGACGCCGGCGGCTTCAGATTAACGTTTACCTGCTGGAACATCAGAGACGCTCCTCATCAGGTGCTTATATGTGAGTAATGGATGAATGGCTTCCAGATTTAATGTGGACTAACTTAAACGTAAGAAGTTGAACAGCTTCGGTCCGATTATTATTTGATTAATTCCAGTTTATCGATCCCAAGTTTCAGTTCCGATCCAATGCCAGACGTCTGGATATTCAGAATATCTTCACGTGGCTCATAAACTGCAGCCTGTTTATCATCACCTCCATCACAGCATTATCAACTCTGACGCCCAGTGTTTCTTCACTGCGTCAGATTCTGTTTTGTGTTCACTAGTGTGTGTATGTGGGTGTTTCATTTCCCCCACTGTGTGTTCACTAGTGTGTGTGTGTGTGTGTGTGTGTTTCATTGCCCCCTAGTGTGTGTGTGTGTATGTATGTTCGTGTGTGTTTAGTAATGTGTGTGTGTGTGTATGTATGAATGTGTTTGTGTATGTATGTGTGTGTGTATGTATGTGTGTGTGTGTATGTTCAGTAGTGTGTGTGTGTGTGTGTTCAGTAGTATGTGTGTGTGTTCAGTAGTATGTGTATGTATGTTCAGTAGTAGGTGTGTGTGTGTTCAGTAGTATGTGTGTGTTCAGTAGTATGTGTGTGTATGTTCAGTAGTATGTGTGTGTGTGTGTTCAGTAGTATGTGTGTGTGTGTGTATATATGTATGTATGTATGTATGTGTGTTCAGTAGTGTGTGTGTATGTATGAATGTGTGTGTGAGTGTTCAGTAGTATGTGTGTGTGTGTAGTAGTGTGTGTGTGTGTGTGTGTGTGTGTTCAGTAGTATGTGTGTGTGTGCAGTAGTGTGTGTTCAGTAGTATGTGTGTGTTCAGTAGTGTGTGTGTGTGTGTGTTCAGTAGTATGTGTGTGTGTTCAGTAGTGTGTGTGTGTTCAGTAGTGTGTGTGTGTTCAGTAGTATGTGTGTGTGTGTGTTCAGTAGTATGTGTGTGTGTGTGTGTGTGTTCAGTAGTATGTGTGTGTTCAGTAGTATGTGTGTGTGTGTGTGTGTGTGTGTTCAGTAGTATGTGTATGTGTGTGTTCAGTAGTGTGTGTGTGTATGTGTGTGTGTGTGTTCAGTAATATGTGTGTGTGTGTTCAGTAGTATGTGTATGTGTGTGTGTGTGTGTGTGTTTAGTAATGTGTGTGTGTGTGTTCAGTAGTGTGTGTGTGTGTGTTCAGTAATATGTGTGTGTGTGTGTGTGTGTGTGTGTGTTCAGTAGTGTGTGTGTGTGTGTGTGTTCAGTAGTGTGTGTGTGTGTGTGTGTGTGTGTCACTGCAGTGATGGGTTAAACGTGGAGGTCAGGTTTCTCTGTGTGTAAGTTATGAGTATTTCTAAGATCTAAAAGTCTAACGTCAGTATCAGAACGCACGGGCAGGAGAAGCGACTTCACTTCCACGGCCTCCAGGAATGTTTCTGATTTAAGAGTGACTGCAGCGCTGACTCCCGCTCTGCCGGCGCTCCCTGATGTGTTCATTAGCCTCGGAGACTTTTGTTGTCGTGCTTGAAATACTTTTCTTGAAACACTTTCTCGCGAACACTTCTTGCCCTGAGCCGCGGGGTCTTTGATACGACTCGCAGCGGCGGAGGCCCTTTATTCCCCCCGCCTGCGTTTTTCCGCAGCGCCGCTCGTCGTCGGCGCGACTAATGAGACTCATTAAAGGTGGCCGGTGGCGCAGACCCCTCGGTGCAGGGGATTTAGCGCGGCCCCCCCAAAAAAAGGCCTGGGTGGCGACGGGCGTCTCGGGCGTTCTGTGGAAAGAGTTGCGTATTTGCTTTCATGCTGCCATAAATGCAGCTCTGACTCCGCGCTCGCTTGCAGACCAGCTCCTCAGAAGTGGGCACCACAGGAATTAGCGCTAGTAATGGGGCATATCTGGTGACACAGTGTAGCGGAGTTTAGAGGGGCCGACGTTCAGAGCAGCGCTAACACTAAAGTTATCATCATTAAAAGTAGTGAATGTTTATCTGCATCTACTCCAGTTATGAAGATACCAGGAACATACACTGATCAACCAGAACCTTCTAATATCTCCACTCACTGTCCACTGTATCAGCTCCACTGTATCTCCACTCACTGTCCACTGTATCAGCTCCACTGTATCTCAACTCACTGTCCACTGTATCAGCTCCACTGTATCTCAACTCACTGTCCACTGTATCAGCTCTACTGTATCTACACTCACTGTCCACTGTATCAGCTCCACTGTATCTCCACTCACTGTCCACCGTATCAGGTCCACTGTATCTCCACTCACTGTACACTGTATCAGCTCCACTGTATCTCAACTCACTGTCCACTGTATCAGCTCTACTGTATCTACACTCACTGTCCACTGTATCAGCTCCACTGTATCTCCACTCACTGTCCACTGTATCAGCTCCACTGTATCTCCACTCACTGTCCACCGTATCAGGTCCACTGTATCTCCACTCACTGTCCACTGTATCAGCTCCACTGTATCTCCACTCACTGTCCACCGTATCAGCTCCACTGTATCTACACTCACTGTCCACTGTATCAGCTCCACTGTATCTACACTCACTGTCCACTGTATCAGCTCCACTGTATCTCCACTCACTGTCCACCGTATCAGCTCCACTCTATCTACACTCACTGTCCACCGTATCAGCTCCACTGTATCTACACTCACTGTCCACCGTATCAGCTCCACTGTATCTCCACTCACTGTCCACTGTATCTCCACTCACTGTCCACTGTATCTCCACTCACTGTCCACCGTATCAGCTCCACTGTATCTCCACTCACTGTCCACTGTATCAGCTTCACTGTATCTACACTCACTGTCCACTGTATCAGCTCCACTGACCATACAGGAGCTACACTTACAGACTGTAGTTCATCTGATTCTCTGTATACTTTATTACTCTGTTCTTTAATGATCAGGACCCCCACAGGACCACCACAGAGCAGATACTATTAGGGTGTTTGGTAATTCTCAGCACTGCAATGACACTGACGTGGTGGTGGTGTGTTAGTGTATTCTGTGCTGGTGTGAGTGTGTGTGTGTGTGTGTGTGTGTGCGTGCGCGTGTGTGTATGTGGATGTTTCACAACCCCTAGTGTGTCTGATCACTAGTGTGTGTGTTCACTAGTGTGTGTGTGTGTGTGTGTGTGTTTCGTTGCCCCCTACTGTGTGTGTTCAATAGTGTGTGTGTTTGTGGGTGTTTCACACCCTGTAGTGTATGTTCAATATAGTGTGTGTGTGTGTGTGTGTGTTCATCATCAGTGTCACTGCAGTGCTGACAATGACCCACCTCCCTAATAGTAGCTGCTCTGTGGTGGTCCTGTGGGGGTCCTGATCATTAAAGAACAGAGTAATAAAGTATACAGAGAATCAGATGAACTACAGTCTGTAAGTGTAGCTCCTATATGGTCAGTGGAGCTGATACAGTGGGCAGTGAGATAGTGTGAGATTATATATATATATATAGTAAAATATATTAAATTATATACACAATGTTTATATAACTATGTAAATTAAGGACGTATGACACTTCTGAGGATAAAGCGATTCCAGATTCTTGTTGTGTTTGTTGTTCTAACAGCTGGACAGTGTGTTGGTCAGGTCTCAGCAGCTGCTGGAGTTGATGGAGTGTATTATGTAGGTGTGGGACTCTGTCGCCGAGTGTTTTCTGCTCAGATAGCTCCTCTTTTCTCGTCCGTCTGGCGGAAAATGGATAGTAGATTCGCTCTAATCGCTCTGGCACTTCATTAGACTGGCCAGATCGCTTATCGGGGACCCCTGGGAGACGGGCCCACCAGGAAGCCTCCACAGCCAGACACAAACCAGAAACAACGGAGGAAGCACCTCTCGGTGCCCCAAGCTGAGCCGAGTCGCCACAGTCAGCTCAGTAAATACCAGATTAAGCCACAGCGGAGGGGCATCCCCCCGAACCGCACCCCCCGCCGGCAGACACATGACCTTTACAACAGCTTGTTGATGTTTCTTAGAGTAAACTGTGATATCGACTTCATTAATCACAATCCGATCCGCAGACCAGCAGAAGCTCTGCCCGGCGGACAGGGGGACGGGCCGTCTGGCCTTTAAGACACGCCGATAAACTCCAAAGGAGAGGATGTGCCGTGTTCTTTTCCACTGCCTGCAGGAAAAGCACTGATAGAGGAGGTGAGCACTCTCGCAGAACAATTGGAGGAGCAACACAAGCGCAGACACATCTGTATACACACCGCACAGCCAATCCGGAGACACCGGATACACAAGTGAGCACGTTTTCTGTCTCCGCTTGCAGTGAAACATAATTAATTGAGATAATAAAATGCTCAAATTTGGGAACAATACGGAGCTCCAGACCTGTTATTTTAATTGTTTTGATTGTTGACATTGCATCACTTTTCATAACTTTTCCACAACTCAGTGTTTGATACGTAAACAAAAAGATTCAGAGAGTGTTTGGTGTGAAATGGTCCAGATGTTGTTTACATTGGTGGTGGAGTTGTTTAAGTGGTGGTGGTGGTTATAGTGGTGATGGTGTTTACAGTGGTGGTGGTGGTGGTTACAGTGGTGGTGGTGTCATTTACAGTGGTGGTGGTGATGTTTACAGTGGTGGTGGTGGTGATGGTGTTTACAGTGGTGGTGGTGGTGGTTATAGTAGTGATTGTGTCATTTACAGTGGTGGTGGTGGTGGTGATGTTGTTTACAGTGGTGGGGGTGGTGTTTACAGTGGGGTGATGGTGTTTACAGTGGTGGGGGTGGTGTTTACAGTGGGGTGATGGTGTTTACAGTGGGGTGATGGTGTTTACAGTGGTGGGGGTGGTGTTTACAGTGGTGGTGATGGTGTTTACAGTGGGGTGATGGTGTTTACAGTGGTGGTGATGGTGTTTACAGTGGGGTGATGGTGTTTACAGTGGTGGGGTGGTGTTTACAGTGGGGTGATGGTGTTTACAGTGGGGTGATGGTGTTTACAGTGGTGGTGATGGTGTTTACAGTGGGGTGATGGTGTTTACAGTGGTGGGGTGGTGTTTACAGTGGGGTGATGGTGTTTACAGTGGGGTGATGGTGTTTACAGTGGTGGGGGTGGTGTTTACAGTGGTGGAGTATTTCCTGTAATAAAATCACACTAACACAGCTGCTGAATAAAGAGAAGGATGTCCAGTCACTGTACAATCGTGGTCATTTCATGAACTGTTAAACTTGTCAGAAACACAAAGGTCAGGTGTGGTGAGGTGGTCAGTAATACAGAGGTCAGGTGTTTTGAGGTGGTCAGTAATACAGAGGTCAGGTGTTTTGAGGTGGTCAGTAACACAAAGTTCAGGTGCTGTGAGGTGGTCAGTAATACAGAGGTCAGGTGTGGTGAGGTGGTAGTAATACAGAGGTCAGGTGCTGTGGGGTGGTCAGTAATACAGAGGTCAGGTGCTGTGAGGTGGTCAGTAATACAGAGGTCAGGTGTGGTGAGGTGGTCAGTAATACAGAGGTCAGGTGTGGTGAGGTGGTAGTAATACAGAGGTCAGGTGCTGTGGGGTGGTCAGTAATACAGAGGTCAGGTGCTGTGAGGTGGTCAGTAATACAGAGGTCAGGTGTGGTGAGGCGGTGAGTAATACAGAGGTCAGGTGTGGTGAGGTGGTCAGTAATACAGAGGTCAGGTGTTGTGAGGTGGTCAGTAATACAGAGGTCAGGTGTTGTGAGGTGGTCAGTAATACAGAGGTCAGGTGTTGTGAGGTAGTCAGTAATACAGAGGTCAGGTGTTTTGAGGTGGTCAGTAATACAGAGGTCAGGTGTTTTGAGGTGGTCAGTAATACAGAGGTCAGGTGTTGTGAGGTGGTCAGTAATACAGAGGTCAGGTGTTTTGAGGTGGTCAGTAATACAGAGGTCAGGTGTGGTCAGTAACAGTGCATGTATAACCATTTTAAACGGGGAGCTTTTAAAGGTGGACGTCTGGTTCCATTGAGTACTTTGGAACAGAAACCTCTTTCATACGTTAACAAAACATTCGCAGATAGTTTTTCTTACTACACTGAAAATTAATGGCTAAAATCTAAAAGCACTGCCAAACTTGTAACAGCCACAGCCTTCCAGGTCCAGCACGGCTCAGCAACGTCCACTGATACGTCCAGACTCCACAGTCTTCATTTCCTCCGTCTCCCCGCTACCATGGAAACCAACACATTGGCATGGTCTGAAGGGAGGGGCTCCTTTCTGTCCGCAAACTGTCTGAGAAACTTACTTTAGGCTCACTCTCGCTCACTCTTCCTCACTCTCCTATGCTTTATATGACCCATATCATTCAGTCATACACAAGTCTGCACACCTCAGAGTCACATCACACGCTGCTTTCTGGCTGTAAGTAAGATACACGTCCTCTACAGAGACTCTCTTCTACACAATTTAACTCACAATTACTTCTTATTCGTTTAACTGGACATAGGAAAGTATATTTTAGTGCGTTCTCGGTTTCGTATAGGATTATATATCACAAGCCAAACAAATATTTAGCAATTGAATAAATGATTGTTAAAAGTTTGGAGGCCTCTGGTCAAATGACATGTTAATTTAAAATACATTACCACATCCTCTCACTGCACGTTACATCACAAATCAATTACAATAAATATAAGTTGTGCACAAAAACTTAAAAGTCAATGACTGTACATATGTGATAATCTCAATAACTATATATCTAATATATACTCAATGACAGTATATACGATATATAAACTTAATTACTGTATATGTGTGATATATAAACTCAATGACCATATATGTGATATATATACACTCAATGACTGCATATATGTGATATGTAAACTCAATGACTGCAAATATGGGATATATAAACTCAATGACTGCAAATATGTAATATGTAAACTCAATGACTGCAAATATGTGATATGTAAACTCAATGACTGCAAATATGGGATATATAAACTCAATGACTGCAAATATGGGATATATAAACTCAATGACTGCAAATATGTAATATGTAAACTCAATGACTGCAAATATGTGATATGTAAACTCAATGACCATATATGTGATATATATACACACTCAATGACTGTATATGACATAAACTCAATGCCCATATATGTGATAAATAAACTCAATGGCCATACATGTGATATATACACACTCAATGACTGTATATGATATATACACTCAATGACCGTATATGTGATATATAAACTCAATGACTGCAAATATGTAATATATAAACTCAATGACCATATATGTGATAAATAAACTCAATGGCCATACATGTGATATATACACACTCAATGACTGTATATGATATATACACTCAATGACCGTATATGTGATATATAAACTCAATGACTGCAAATATGTAATATATAAACTCAATGACCATATATGTGATATATATACACTCAATGACTGCATATATGTGATATGTAAACTCAATGACTGCAAATATGGGATATATAAACTCAATGACTGCAAATATGGGATATATAAATTCAATGACTGCAAATATGTAATATGTAAACTCAATGACTGCAAATATGTGATATGTAAACTCAATGACTGCAAATATGTGATATGTAAACTCAATGACTGCAAATATGTGATATGTAAACTCAATGACCATATATGTGATATGTAAACTCGAAGACCATATATGTGATATATATATATACACACTCAATGACTGTATATGACATAAACTCAATGCCCATATATGTGATATATACACTCGATTACCATATATGTGATATATACACACTCAATGACTGTATATGACATATATACTCAATGACCGCATATATGTGATATATATAAACTCAATGACCGCATATATGTGATATATAAACTCAATGACTGTATATATGTGATATATAAACTCTATGACTGTATACGTGAAATATATACACTCAATGACTGTATATGTGACATATACACTTAATGACTGTTTATATGTGATATATAAACTCAATGACTGAATATATGTAATATATAAACTCAATGACTGAATATATGTAATATATAAACTCAAAGACTGTTTATATGTGATATATAAACTCAATGACCATATATGTGATATATATACTCAATGACTGTATTTATGCTATATGCGACATTCACTCACTATCTGTATATATGATATTTTACATACACTGAGTGTAAATATATACACTCTGAATATGTGATATAAATTGTATATATGTACACTGGCTCTTTAAATGACACGACAGATTTTATGACCGTATGTAAGATATATAATATATTTCACATTATATATCATGCAAAAAAGTGATGAATCCCAATTACATATGCAATATAATACAATTTCATTATATATGTACTACTGTTTATATTCTGTATATTCAACATATACAAATTACTATATATAATTGGCCGTCTCCAGATTTCCTTCCCCCACTTTCCCACTCTCTCTCTCTCTCTCTCTCTCTCTCCATCAAAGACTGAGTGTCGTTCACCCTCTAGTCTACACAGGCCCCTCTCCCCCAGTGAGCCAGTCTATAGCTACTTCCTGCTCTTTGTTCTCGCGCTTCTCATCCGAACTCTTTGCAATCCATTTTTCGTTTTGTTCTCTCGTGCTGGAGTGACCACTCAAAGAACTAATAGTGCCAGTGAAGTGCCTGTCTGGGTCTATGTCTGTGGGCACTGCTTGTCGATGGTGAATCAGTGGTGAACGCTGAGCAGTGGTCACATAAAATCACAGCAGAGACCGACAGCTTCTGCCTCCACGGAAACAAATCAAACCACAACAGTGGAATAAAAGCCTTTACTCCACCCAGTAACGCTCAGAGAGGAGCCGCATTAGCGTAGAGACAGGTTATTGTGTGGCGGAGACCCGGTCGTGATGGTGACCGTATGCAGAATCCGTGATAAGGTGGCGGAGAAGCTGGTGCTCGTGCTTTTGTGTGCAGGTATAAAGGCCGACTCTGTCGCGGACGAGTTTGAATGAAATGGTTCTGCCTTTAAATGACTTTTCACTCCAGTCTATTAACAATAAACATAAACACACCTTTACAAACGCCTGAGTTCTGTGATTTAAATTATATAAACTATATATTTATATATTTACACACACACACACACACACACACACTTACATATATAGAAACTCACTGATTTAACACATACATATATATGCATACAAATATATAAACTCACAAAATGTATATATATATATATATATATATATATATATATATATATATATATATATATATATATATATATATATATACATACATACACACATATATATACATACACACACACATACATATATATATATATGATGTATGTGTGCATGTGATATATAAATACACTGACTGTATATATGATATATAAACTCATTGACTGTATATATGATATACAACCTCGCTGACAGTATATATGATATATAAACTCACTGACCGTATACATATGATATATAAACTCACTGACTGTATGTATGATATACAAACTGGCTGACTGTATATATGATATACAAACTGGCTGACTGTATATATGATATATAAACTCATTGGCTGTAAATATGATATAGAAACTCACTGACTGTATATATGATATAGAAACTGGATGACAGTATATATGATATACAAACTGGCTGACAGTATATATGATATAGAAACTCACTCACTGTATATATGATATACAAACTGTCTGACTGTATATATGATATAGAAACTCACTCACTGTATATATGATATACGAACTCACTGACTGTATATATGATATACAAACTGGCTGACTGTATATATGATATATAAACTCACTGACTGTATATATGATATATAAACTCACTGACTGTATATATGATATAGAAACTCACTCACTGTATATATGATATACAAACTGGCTGACTGTATATATGATATAGAAACTCACTGTATATATGATATACAAACTGGCTGACTGTATATATGATATAGAAACTCACTGACTGTATATATGATATATAAACTCACTGACTGTATATATGATATATAAACTCATTGACTGTGTATATGATATATAAACTGGCTGACTGTATATATGATATATAAACTCGCTGACTGTATATATGATTTATGATCTGGGGTTTAAATGACCTGTACATGCACACTAGTGCGTGAAGTTTGCCGAGGAGGTACACGAGGACGTGCCTGAGAACTAATTGCTTGCGTACAGATTCTTTTGGGACGCTGAACTCGGCGCAGTGTGGAAGAACCTCCAGAAGAAAAGAGCCGTAAATAATGAAGTGTGTGTAAGTAGCGCTGACAGCGATGGCGACGGAGGCTGAGGGTCGATGCTGTCGCGTGTGATGATTTATAGCTTGCTGACTCAGACAGACTAGAAACAATTTACCTGCACTAAAGCCTCCAGAAGCCCTCGCTCGGCCGTAACAAGGTCGACTTCAGGCTCTTTTCCGTGGGTGGGAACCTCCTTAACATCACCACTTCTTCTGTGGGCCAGTGTTTCCAGCGCGGCGTTCACTGTACTCAGTACGTCTGGGACGCATTACAGCAGCAACTTTACGAGTAACTGCTGTTTTTCCAAGATTGTAATTATAACAATGTTCATCAATCTGAACGACTGGAGGCGAAGAAGTGCAGCTGACAGAGATGTGGACTCGCGTCAGACTTGAGTAGGGAATTCAATGACTCAAGGTAACATGGACTCATTCCCTCTAAACTTGGTTCGGCTTTGTAGTTTTGGTTTCTGTCTGTAAGCTGATAGTGTAAAAGCCTTTATCTGATCAATAAGTGTGTGTTCAACAGTAAGAACACCAGATCTGATTAAAACAGATGTAAATAATCATACATACAATACAAAGTAACATGAATATGTTATTGTGAGAGAAGTAGATCAGATCTTGAGCTCCAGTGTAAAGAACAAAGTGTAGTTCCAGATTTCTCCTGGACGCCCCAGACATTGTATGAATGTATTCAGTTCCTTCAGCAGCAAATCTTGATTTAGCTTAATGAAGTACTGAGCAGTCAAAGCAGGTATTAGATGAGAACTGTAAATAATACTGGGTTGTTTAGGAGAAGCTTGGAAAGGGTTAAACAAACACACTGATGTATGTAAAAGCACTACTTACTCTATTAATACTATTTAATACTTAAATAATAAAGTGGTTTACTGAGTAAATAAAAGCTTCCCATCTGGAAATAATAGTTCCTGCCCAAGTTCCTTATGTTATCATGTCTGTAAAGGCTACTTGGAACTTCAATGGTGACTCCACTGTCTTGACTTGGGACTCAAGTGTGAAGACTCGAGTCGTGGATCGTGTAAATGATTAGTGTGAACCATGCAAACAAGTGTGGACGTCCTGTATGAAGACAAAATGACCATCTAAACCAACACCAGAGCCTGTGAAGCATGGTGGTGGGAGTATCAGGGTTTGGAGCTTCTTTGCAGCCTCAGTGTCTGGATGCCTTGTGATCGTTGAGGAAAACAATGAGTTCAAAGGTGGATCAGAACATCTTACAGGTGAATATAAGGGCAGCATTTCATAAACTCAAGCTGAAGAGAAGCTGGGTGACGCCGCAAGGCAATAAACCCAAAGCACACAAGTAAATCTGGGTCCTGACCCTACCGAGACGCTGACCTGCAGAGGGCTATAATCGTAGAAATCCTGAGGAACCGAAACACTGCATGTACAGAATTCCTCCGCAAGGCTGTGCAGATCTTATCAACAGCTACAGAGAATGTGTGGTGGAGATGAAGCTATTAAAGAGGATCTACAGAGAATCTCACTGTTACTATCCTGAACTGTGGACGTTCCTCAATGAGCTCAATAACAGACCTAAACAGCATGAATGGTTGGGTGTTATTGGTTTAGTTAGATTGTGTTTGTCTAATATTAATACTCAAATGATAATCAGACCTTAGTATTCAAGAACTTCAGGTGATTCCAAATGGTTCTATTTCTGTTGATACTAGAGATGGACCGATCAGCGTTTTTGAAGCAGATTCCGATCGCCTATTCCAATCGGCTGATAGCTGATACTGATCGAGGGCGGGGCTATATGCCACGGCAGGGCTACATGTAGTTATTAAAGCAAACAAGTCATGAAACACGATCTAAACTGGTTTATTACCATTTTTAACAAGCTCATATGAAACAGCATAATATTTTTAACTCAATTATCAGTAAATAAACAAAGTAAATCAAACTAATATCACCAATACTGCAATCATTACATTTAGACCCTTAATTTAAAACTAAATTAAATACATGCAGTAAAAGCTGCAGTCATTAAACTCAGACTCTGTTATTTTAAACTAAATCTGTAATCATTAAATGTAGATCTTGAATTTGTTGCTGCTGTTCTGTTTGTACCAGTCAGATCTGGTCTGCATGGTGTTCTGGGTTGTTTGTTTTGTGCTAGCTGTGTGTGCTAGCTCTGCTGTTTGCTGATACTCACTGTATTCAGCTGCGTGGTGTTCTTTAAAAAGCGTATCTGATTAGTGTGTTAAATGTCTTTGTCTTGGTTCCCCAACGAGACACATGGATTTTACTAATTTTACAAAATGTCCTGGATTAGTCTGCGTCACATACGGTAACAAGCTGCCAGACGGTGCGCAGCTTTAGTCAGTCTGTCGAAAATAAAAGGTATGTGTTTCCACCTAGTGGTTCAGATAGGAATTGCAGATAGGACCTGGCCGGACACTAGCTGGAGATACAGAAAATAGGCTCATTTGTTTAATGCCATCTCGGGATCGGCTAAATTGGAGAAATATCGGCTGACCATCGATCACATATTTTGATTAAAAAACGGCTGATACCGATACATAGCCGATCGATCCTTCCATCTCTAGTTGATACTATAAAAAATAAGTACAGGGTGAGTCTAAAGTCTTAGGACACCCTTTTATTTCAGAAAATGTCCCAAACACAGAAACTTGCAACAACAACCACTGTGCTTGGAGCTGAACACAGATCTGAAGGCACAAGAACTGCACACTGGACATATTGTTCAATGTGGTTGTTGTTGCAACTTTCTGTGTTGATAACATTTGAACCACAAGAGATACTGCAAATCTGATTGCATCAATCGATTTCTGAGACAGTTCTGGTCTTCTTTGATCTGCTACACGACCACCTTCCCATTGGAAATACATGCCCTTGATCCAATATGGCAGCTTTCAAGATGATGGCCATGTTTGGGACATCCTAAAAGATAGGCCCCCTCACCCGTTACTTGCTGGGGTATTCAGATACCTCATTTTCCCTTTCCTTTCTAAAATAAAAGAGTGTCCTGAGACTTTTGACTCTCCCTGTATTTGTGACCAGCTAATAACTAGGCTGACTTTAAAAAACAAACAGGTATCACAGCAGAAAGAGGAGATAATCCATTACTTAATTCATCCAGAACTCCGGACTGTCTTACTACATGCTCAGCGCTGCAGGGAGGCGCTTCCAGGGCCTCGTAACTTGAGCCCAACTCCAGTTTATTCACATTCTGCGTAGCGGCTGAAGGCCTGTCAGCCGCGTGAGTAATCTGTGCCGGTCCCGAAGCCTGTGACATTACAACAGGCACCATGACACGACGTGATCAAAGTCGAAGTCATACGAAGGAGGAGAAGTTATACGGAGTCTGGAGTGCTGAGTAATACATGCTGGAGACGCTGCCAGTCTGTCAGCTGGGCGCCTCCGAGAGAAACTTCAGCCTTTGAAAAAGTAAGTGCATTTGCTTTGGAGTTAGACTTCAAACAGAACCCAGCGCGTTAGCGTTCAGCTAATCGGCAGCAAAGCTGGTGGACCAACCCAGCGAGTCGTTCACAATATACACTTCCGCTATCACAGCGTTCAGCAGGCCATTAAAGTTTAATCCCCCATTCACAGCAACATCAGAGCTCTCGCGGATGATCTAGCCCAGCTTTCTTCCATAACACTGATGAAATATACACTGCATGGCCAAAAGTATGTGGACGCATGATTATCGAGTTGAGGTGTTTCAGTAACATCCATTGCTAACAGGCAATGTTGCCAAACGCATGGGAGACCGGGACCCCCGAAATGTCTCAGAAACGAAGCCAAACTGTCTACAGATGGAGAATATCTAGGATTGAGCCTGCTCTTACTAGTCTTGTATGGAGATAAAAGGACACTGTACACCAACACCAAGGCCTCATCCCAGCTGGGAAGCATGGTGGTGGGAGTATCACTGCTTTGCTGATCAGGAAACCAAGCTTACAGAAAAATAGAGGCTCAAATACAAATCTACTTCACACCACTTCACCCACAGTTGGGACTGTTTCTGTCTTTGGTATTTTAACAGCTACAGCACTGCTCTGCCTCAGGGTGGCGCTACAGCAAACTGCTTTGTCCAGTTCGTCCTCCGCAGCACAGAATCCAGAGACACTGTTGCTCATATAGTTATTACTACTTACAATCCATTATACACACTTACGCCTGGTCTTATAAGGTAAAATATTAATTTAATAAAATACCTTATGAATGCATTTATAAAGCATTATGAATGAACTGGCGACCTATGAGCGACAAGGTAGGTCCCCCCTAACATCTAACACACAACTGCCCCTCATTTTTTAGTTAGTTTTGACAGATAAGCAATATAAATGTTGATGTCTCTTCTATGTGCAAAAGTATTTCACATCCAATCACATTAGTACTTGAAGTATTGATAGGAAAAATACTCTGACAGCTGCCAGCCTGGTACACATAAATTTTGGTCAATTTTTATTTTCTTATATTGCTTGAACGCAGCAGCTGCTCTTTACATTCTGTAAATGTTTCATGATGAATGGACCCATAGAAATGCTCCAAAATAGCTAGGAAGAAATTCTGGTTCCATTGACTTCCATTGAAAGTGAGGAGAGTTTTTGTTCTCTCCTGTAAAGTCACTGTTTTGGAGATATACAAACCAGCGACGATACAACCCAAGAAAAGTGAAATCGTATCAGGTGTATAAATCTCAGCAGTGTAGAAGAACAGGGACGGCTGAAGAAGCAGATCTGCCGGCCCGGTTTGGCGGTGCAGATGGTACAGCGGATGACAGATGTGCGGCAGGGATTTGGGTTCCGTACTTGCATTGAAGCGACTTGACGAGAACGCATTAAATTCGTTTTTTATCTACCCTCCGTAACGCTCTGACTCCCGGAAACACACATCCGAACCCGCTTCATTCCAGCACTCTCTCTCTGCGCTCTCGTATCCCGATATTCCGCCTCTTAAGACCCTCATAACGGGAATCTCGCCGAAGAGGCGTCGCCACTGAGTGCTTTTCCGGCCGGTTCGGCTTACGGCACTCTTGATGCGTCCTCCGAGGCAGCTCTGCATGGCTCCTTTAAAAGAGGCAAGAGGCAAAGCAGCTTATAAAAGCACGGGAGCGGAAGGTCACCGAGGTTTCCGACCACGTCCAACATGCAGGGCCAAAAGGTCCTTTCCTTCTTCCCCGCGGTGGACAGCTTAATGTCCTCCATATTTATGGGCTGCGAGGGAGGCGTGATGGATCATTGCTTTGGAGGCAGCCTGGACGATGGCCGAGCAACGCCGATCTTTTTTCCCCCCTGACGTGAGTTACTCGCGAGCCCTGGGAGGAGGCCCTTGTCCGTCATAAATCCAGCCCATTCCCGCATTCCTGCAGGTGATGATTTGGGTCCCGCAGGTGCATTCGAGCTGATCTGGAGCGAAATCTAGGGCAGCTATTGCAGCACATCTTCTCGGCCGCCGCACGTAACATATTTATGAAGTTCTAATGAAGAGCCCCGCAAGAGAGATCCTCGCCGTGATTTATAAGGCGGCTATAAGGAATCCATGTGTTTCGTGTGGAAGTGCGTCTATCTTGCCAAATGTACCCAGGACGGTCCGGAACGCCGGCGCTACCGCTCTGGGATCGAATCCTGGTCAAATTCTGGAATGAGACAAGATTTTTGCCAACTGGGGGGTCTGCCACACAGGATGGTGGGTTCCAAGATAGTTTGAGGTAACTACACTGAAAGGGCCAACAGGTTCTAGATAATTGCTGTGAGGAACAGTCTGTAAAGCGATGTGCAGTTATCTTAGATAAAATAGTCCTCCAAACTAGATCAGATATCTTTTAAATCGGGACACTGATCCAATCTTCGGTCCAGGATTTTGGGATCACCGATCATTAAGTGCACTGGTTATGTAACTGATTGGCCACAGAGAGTCACAGAGAGGTAATAGTCTAACTTTGAGACAGATTCTAGATCAGATATCTTTAAATCTGGACCCGTATCCAATCTCCGGTCCTGGATCATTAACTGCACTGGTTATGTAACTGACTGGCCACCGAGTGCTACAACTTACAGTAATTACAAAATCCAGGCCTGGAAACTGGATTCAAGGTCCAGATTTGAAGACCGTTGTTCTAGATATTGACTGAAAAGTGTGGGGAACAATCTAGAGAGTAATGTGTGGCTATCATGGGTACAACAGTCTAATACTGAAATGGCCAACAGGTTCTAGATAATTGATGTGGGGAACAGTCTGTAAAGTGATGTGCAGTCATCATAGGTAAAATAGTGCATCTCTGAAACAGGTTCTAGATCAGATATCTTTAAATTTGGAAGTCCTGGATTTTGGTCCTGGATGATTAACTGCACTGGTTATGTGACTGATTGGCCACTGAGTGCTACAACTTATAGTAATTACAAAATCCAGGCCTGGAAACTGGATTCAAGGTCCACATTTGAAGACCTCTTTTCTAGATATTGACTAAGAAAGTATGAGGAACAGTCTGTAAAGTGATGTGCAGTTATCATAGGTAAAATAGTCTAACTCCGTTCTAGATCAGGTATCTTTATATCAGGGCCCGGATCCAATCTCCGGTCCTGAATTTTGGTCCTGGATCAGTAACTGCACTGGTTTTGTAACTAATTGGCCATAGAGTGCTACAACTTACAATAATTACAAAATCCAGGCCTGGAAACTGGATTTGCCTGAAAAGTGTGGGGAACAATCTAGAGAGTAATGTGTGGCTATCATGGGTACAACAATCTAACACTGAAATGCCCAACAGGTTCTAGATAATAGCTGTCAGGAACAGTCTGTAAAGTGATGTGCAGTTATTTTAGATAAAATAATCCTCCAAACTCCAAAACTAGATCAGATATCTTTCAAATCTGGACCCTGATCCAATCTCCCGTCCTGGATTTTGAGATCACAGATCATTGAGTGCACTGGTTATGTAAATGATTGGCCACGGAGAGTCACTACTAACAGTATCTACCAAATCCAGGACTGGAAACTGGATTCAAGGTCCAGATTTGAAGACCTCTGTTCTAGATATTGCCTGTAAAGTGATGTGCAGTTAGTCTAAATCCTAAACAGGTTTGAGATCAGATATCTTTAGATCATTCGTGCCAACTGCTATACCCTCAACTGCATCACTGTGCCATCCAGATGTACCAGCACTGAGACAAGATGGGACTGTTTCAGTTGACTCCCATTTTTTGTAAAGCCTGAAGCGGTCTCTGAGTCAGCCTCAGTCAGAGGCTGCCTCTACTTGTGCAGTTCCTAAAGCTTTTACCTTCCAATCTTCAAACAGAGACTGTTATACTTTGAATTTAGTTTAATAAACTGTAAACACTGTTCGACCAGAGGAGGACGGGTCTCCCCTTGTGAGTCTTGGTTCCTCCCAAGGCTTCTTCCTCCAGTCTGGGAGAGTTTTCTTGCCTCTGTTGCCTCTGGCTTGCTCATACAGGGATATATATGTTCTGTAAAGCTGCTTTGTGACAACATTGTTGTAAAAAGCGCTATACAGACAAACTTGACTTGAATTGATCTGAACCAGAGGTGCCCAGATGTTTGTGTATGCCTGTATATGCTGGTTTTGCAGAGTAATTTCTTTCCATCTGCTCTGGGAGATAATAAAATACTCTACATAAGCAGTGATGACTGAAGACTGAACTCGCTGCCCTAAATGTGTTCAGTAATGTTTTCTATTAGATGTGTTCAGAACACATTGAGAATAGCTAATAAGCTACGAGGAGGACTTTTGCAGTGATTTGTGTTTGTTAACTGTTTCCAGCTGTTACTGATTAACAGCTCTGTTTGTGTAATTCTGCTGAAATTGAGTTTCATGAAAAATTGTTAATTATTAATTAACACAAATTCAAATGAACACAAAAAGGAATATTTTGGCTCTCATCACTTTCAGTCCACTGCTGCTCCCACAATCCCGCAGCACTTTCATGACCCAGTTCAACAAATCCCGACAACAAGACTTAGTTTTATGTAATGATGGGGGTGTAACTGGGCACTGAACACAACCGCGTCCAGTTCATCACAGATACCGACTGATTGGTTGATTTCTGAATTCAAAATGACCCACAGCGTGGACTCTGTCCCATCATGAAATTTACATATAACGTAAAGGACCACCAGCACTAGAGGTTAGTGAAGCAGCCTTCTGACCAGAAGGTCGTCTGTTTGATCCCCTGAACTGACTGGACACGAGGTGTGGGTGTGGGCGTTTCTCTGTCCGCTAGTGTGTGTGTTCACTAGTGTGTGTGTATGTGTGTGTTCACTGGCCCCAAGTGTAGGTGTGTTCATTGCTGTGTGTGTGTGTGTTTCACTGCCTTCTACTGTGTGTGTATGTGGGTGTTTCACTGCCCCAGTGTGTGTGTGTGTGTGTGTGTGTGGGAGTTTCACTGTCCCAGTGTGTGTGTGTGTCTGTGGATGTTTACTGCCCCTATAATGTGTTGTGTGTGTGTGTGTGGGGTTGGGTGTTATACTGCCCCTAAAGTGTGTTGTGTGTGTGTTTTACTGTCTCTAGTGTGTGTGTGTGTGTGTGTGTGTGTGTGTGTGTGTGTGTGTTACTGCCTCTAGTGTGTGTGTGTGTGTGTTTTACTGCCCATAGTGTGTGTTTTACTGTCCCTAGTGTGTGTGTGTGTGTATGTGTGTGGGTGTTTCACTGTCCCAGTGTGTGTGTGTGGGGGTGTTTCACTGCCCCTATAGTGTGTTATGTGGTTTTTTTTTACTGCCCCAGTGTGTGTGTGTGTGGGGGGTGTGTGTTTCACTGTCCCAGTGTGTGTGTGTGTGTGGGTGTTTCACTGCCCCTATAGTGTATGTAGGTTTTTTTTACTGCCCCAGTGTGTGTGTGTGTGTGTGTGTGTCTGTGGGTGTTATACTGCCCCTATAGTGTGTTGTGTGTGTGTGTTTTACTGTCCCTAGTGTGTGTGTGTGCTTTACTGCCCCTAGTGTGTGTTTTACTGTCCCTAGAGTGTGTATGTGTGTTTTACTGCCCCTAGTGTGTGTTTTACTGCCCATAGTGTGTGTTTTACTGTCCCTAGTGTGTGTGTGTGTATGTGTGTGGGTGTTTCACTGTCCCAGTGTGTGTGTGTGGGGGTGTTTCACTGCCCCTATAGTGTGTTATGTGTTTTTTTTTTTACTGCCCCAGTGTGTGTGTGTGGGGGGGGTGTGTTTCACTGTCCCAGTGTGTGTGTGTGTGTGTGTGGGTGTTTCACTGCCCCTATAGTGTATGTAGGTTTTTTTTACTGCCCCAGTGTGTGTGTGTGTGTGTGTGTCTGTGGGTGTTATACTGCCCCTATAGTGTGTTGTGTGTGTGTGTTTTACTGTCCCTAGTGCGTGTATGTGTGTTTTACTGCCCCTAGTGTGTGTTTTACTGCCCATAGTGTGTGTTTTACCGTCCCTAGTGTGTGTGTGTGTGTGGGTGTTTCACTGTCCCAGTGTGTGTGTGTGGGGGTGTTTCACTGCCCCTATAGTGTGTTATGTGTTTTTTTTTACTGCCCCAGTGTGTGTGTGTGTGTGGGGGGGGTGTTTCACTGTCCCAGTGTGTGTGTGTGTGTGGGTGTTTCACTGCCCCTATAGTGTATGTAGGTTTTTTTTACTGCCCCAGTGTGTGTGTGTGTGTGTGTCTGTGGGTGTTATACTGCCCCTATAGTGTGTTGTGTGTGTGTGTTTTACTGTCCCTAGTGTGTGTGTGTGTGCTTTACTGCCCCTAGTGTGTGTTTTACTGTCCCTAGAGTGTGTATGTGTGTTTTACTGCCCCTAGTGTGTGTGTGTGTGTGTTTTACTGTCCCTAGTGTGTGTGTGTGTGCGTGTGTTTTACTGTCCCTAGTGTGTGTGTTTCACTGTTCCTAGCGTGTGTGTGTGTGTGGGTGTGTGTGTGTTTCACTGTCCCTAGTGTGTGTGTGTGGGTGTGTGTGTGTTTCACTGTCCCTAGTGTGTGTTTGTGTGTTTAATGTTCCTTAGTGTGTGTGTGTGTGTGTGTGTGTGTGTGTGTGTGTGTGTGTGTGTGTGTGTGTGTGTGTGTTTGACTGCACGAATGGGTTTAACGCAGAGGTCAAATTTCTCAAGTGGCATACCGTCGCTGTGCAAAGATAGACAAGTGTCTCCAAAATAGTAACTACAAAAACAGTCTTCACTTTCAATGTAAGTCAATGGAACCAGAACTCCTCCCAAGCTATTTTGGAGCCCTTCTATTGGTCCATTCATCTCAGGTAATATCTAGAACCTGTTGGGCATTTCTGTCTGGAAACCTACCATCATGTTACCCAAAATAATTACCAGTTTAACATCCAGAACTTCAGGAACTGTGAAAGAAAGGAGTTCAGAGTCTTTGGAGTCGGGTTTGCGCTCGAGTCTGAGCTTCCGTTTTCCATCTGTCAGACAGATTTAGTACAACAGATTAGCATACCGCCGTGAGAGCGAGCTTCGGAGATAAACAGAGCTTCAGTGGGAGGAGGAGAGAGACTGGAGGCCTACGGAACGCTCACGTTCCCAAAGGACAAGAACAAGCCTCGCTCTCCAAAGAGCTGCTCTCTGTTGTGTACCTTTCCTCCCTCTGGAGCCGCCCGTGTGCTCTGCTGTGTCTGCCTCTGACTAAACAACACCGACAGCCACACGGTTTGTTTTGACCGAGGAAGCGTCAACACACTTAACTTGTTTAGGTCCTGTTTAAACCCATCAGGAACCTTAACGCAGCCAATTAGGTACCTCAGCTCGGAGCTGATCAACCAGGGACGACCTGACCACAACCAGAGGCCTGCTGCGCCTGTTCCTCAGCAACGTCCATGCAATGAAGCGTCACAGTGTTGCAACTTGGTCAGGTCTTTATACCTGCTTCACACTACACAACTGTCTAAGTGCTCAGGTCTTTATACCTGCTTCACACTACACAACTGTCTAAGTGCTCAGGTCTTTATATCTGGTTCACACTAGACAACTGTCTAAGTGGTCAGGTCTTTATACCTGCTTCACATTACACAACTGTCTAAGTGCTCAGGTCTTTATATCTGGTTCACACTACACAACTGTTTGAGTGGTCAGGTCTTTATACCTGGTTCACACTACACAACTGTTTGAGTGGTCAGGTCTTTATACCTGGTTCACACTACACAACTGTTTGAGTAGTCAGGTCTTTATACCTGCTTCACACTACACGACTGTTTGAGTGGTCAGGTCTTTATACCTGCTTCACACTACACGACTGTTTGAGTGGTCAGGTCTTTATACCTGGTTAACACTACACAACTGTCTAAGTGGTCAGGTCTTTATACCTGGTTCACACTACACGACTGTTTGAGGGGTCAGGTCTTTATACCTGGTTACACTACACGACTGTCTAAGTGGTCAGGTCTTTATACCTGGTTTACACTACACAACTGTCTAAGTGGTCTGAGTGTCTTAGTAGTCAGGTCTTCATACCTGGTTACACTACACGACTGTTTGAGTGGTCAGGTCTTTATACCTGGTTACACTACACGACTGTCTAAGTGGTCAGGTCTTTATACCTGGTTACACTACACAACTGTCTAAGTGGTCAGGTCTTTATACCTGGTTACACTACACAACTGTCTAAGTGGTCAGGTCTTTATACCTGGTTACACTACACGACTGTTTGAGTGGTCAGGTCTTTACACCTGCTTCACACTACACAACTGTCTAAGTGGTCAGGTCTTTATACCTGGTTACACTACACAACTGTCTAAGTGGTCAGGTCTTTATACCTGGTTACACTACACGACTGTTTGAGTGGTCAGGTCTTTATACCTGCTTCACACTACACAACTGTCTAAGTGGTCAGGTCTTTATACCTGGTTACACTACACAACTGTCTAAGTGGTCAGGTCTTTATACCTGGTTACACTACACGACTGTTTAAGTGGTCAGGTCTTTATACCTGGTTACACTACACAACTGTTTGAGTGGTCAGGTCTTTATACCTGGTTCACACTACACAACTGTCTAAGTGGTCAGGTCTTTATACCTGCTTCACACTACACGACTGTTTGAGTGGTCAGGTCTTTATACCTGCTTCACACTACACAACAGTTTGAGTGGTCAGGTCTTGATACCTGCTTCACACTACACGACTGTTTGAGTGGTCAGGTCTTTATACCTGGTTACACTACACGACTGTTTGAGTGGTCAGGTCTTTATACCTGGTTACACTACACGACAGTTTGAGTGGTCAGGTCTTTATACCTGGTTAACACTACACAACTGTCTAAGTGGTCAGGTCTTTATACCTGGTTCACACTACACTACTGTTTGAGTGGTCAGGTCTTTATACCTGGTTCAAACTACACGACTGGTTGAGTGGTCAGGTCTTTATACCTGCTTCACACTACACGACTGTTTGAATGGTCAGGTCTCTATACCTGCTTCACACTACACGACTGGTTGAGTGGTCAGGTCTTTATACCTGCTTCACACTACACAACTGTCTGAGTGGTCAGGTCTTTATACCTGCTTCACACTACACGACTGTCTGAGTGGTCAGGTCTTTACACCTGCTTCACACTACACGACTGTTTGAGTGGTCAGGTCTTTATACCTGGTTCACACTACACGACTGTCTGAGCAGTCAGGTCTTTATACCTGCTTCACACTACACGACTGTTTGAGTGGTCAGGTCTTTATACCTGGTTCACACAACACGACTGTTTGAGTGGTCAGGTCTTTATACCTGGTTCACACTACACGACTGGTTGAGTGGTCAGGTCTTTATACCTGGTTCACACTACACGACTGGTTGAGTGGTCAGGTCTTTATACCTGGTTCACACTACATGACTGTTTCAGTTGTTGTGGCTTTCATACTACATGACTGATTGGCAATACGGGGTCACCACAATTTTCACCCCGGGGAACCGCCCACTCATCTGGCTGCTGTCCAAAAACACAAGAACTACACTCTAGTGAGAACCTGCGATGAGGTGGCAACCACTCAGCGAGCGTGTCTCAGCAGTTCATACTACACGACTGAGTGAGCGGAGGTTATTGTCGGCAATCTACAATAAAAATAGTCGGTGGCTGAACATCAGGCTGAAGTTGTGTAGAGAGAACGAGGAACAGAAGTTTGATCAGCGGTTAAGACGTTCAGGACACTTACAATAAGAAGGTCTTTCCATAAAACAGACAATGCAGCCCCCAACAGAACAGAGCGGCTGCAGAGCCCATCCTGAATTGAATATGAGCATTTTTAGATGTTTTTATTTTTCCACCTTAATCCAGACGTCACCGGCGCCGAGACCTGACTGTATTCTGACAGTTTAATAATCCCGCTTCCCCTCGAGAGCCAAATCGAGAATTGACTGGCTGCAGACCGGAGCTGCAGGCGACGCCAGACTCAACCAATCATTTCAAGATTAAAATCGAGACTCTGTCATCGCGGCCACATACCAGCACACAGCCCTTCCGGGGTCTCGGAGCGACAGCCAGCGTTTACAGGACCACACGGGATAAACGACACACACGTGCGGCACTGAATCACTATCCGTGCAACAAGACGGCCATCACAGTGAAACACAGACAGAGTATGTAGATCTGAGAACTGTGGGGTTGGTGTTGTCATGCTGCTACTAAGGTATTTCACATGGTTGCTATGGTGTCCCAGGTGGTTGCTAGGGTGTTGCCATGTAGCTGCTATGGTATCCCAGGTGGCTGCTAGGGTGTTAAGTGGTTGCTATGGTCCCTCAGGTGGTTGCTAGGTTGTTGTCATGTAATTATTATGGCATCCCTATGTCTCCCGGGTGTTTGCTACGGCGTTGCTGTGTGGCTGGTATATTATCCCTAGAGTTTGCCAGGAAGTTGCTACATGGTTGCTATGGTATACTAGATCTAATGTGCTTGTTACTATATCCCAGGTGGGTGGTTGCTAAGGTGTTGCCATGTAGCTGCTATGGTATCCCAGGTGGCTGCTAGGGTGTTAAGTGGTGACTAGGTAGTTGCTCTGTGGTTGTTACAGTATCCCAGGTGGTTGCTAAGGTGTGTTATGTGGTTGTTTTGGTATCCTTAGAGGTTCTGGGTGTTGCTCTGCAGTCGCTATGGTCTCCTAGGTTGTTGCTGGGTTTTTGCTCTGTGGTTGCTATGGTGTCCCAGGTGGTTGCTAGATTGTTGTCATGTGGTTGCTATGGTGTCCCAGGTGTCATGTGGTTGTTACCATATGCCAGGTGGGCGGTTTCTAAGGTGTTGTTAGGTGGTTGCTATGGTGTTGCTATGGTATCCCAGTTGGGAGGTTGCAAAGATGTTGATAGGTGGTTGCTTAGTGGTTGCTAAAGGGTCTAAAGGCCCCCTGAGCACCGCATTGTCTGGAATAATGGATCTCTATCCAGTACCTTTGGGATGAGCATGAATGATCCAGAGCTGATCATACAACAACCTCGCCTCATTAAAGCATTTGTGGCTGAATGCAATCCAATCCTCACAGCAATGTTCCGATATAAAGCCTTCCCACATGAGCAGACGCTGGTTCTGCAGCAAAGAGGCCAGACGCTCCCCACAAATACCCCTAACTCGAAACTCTGGATAAACAAACTTTTGGACACACAGTGTCACGTATCATGCAACACAGACTTGAACCACAGTCCAGACAGCGGCCCGATCAAAGGGACAAAGAGAGCGAGTGATAGTGGAAAACTGAAGCGACGGAAAGAGATAAAGCGGCACGAGTGTGTAAGAGATGAGAAAAAAAGCAGAGGAGAATAAAGAGACGCCACATAGACAGCGGCCCGAGCGACGGGGAGCAGAGGGACCCCTCTTTGGCCGGCTGCAGCTGCGCGGCCCGGCTCCAGCTGACCT
Organism: Megaleporinus macrocephalus; assembly: GCA_021613375.1. Classification (NCBI taxonomy): domain Eukaryota; kingdom Metazoa; phylum Chordata; class Actinopteri; order Characiformes; family Anostomidae; genus Megaleporinus; species Megaleporinus macrocephalus. Next base: position 38,545,316 of record CM038716.1, read on the forward strand.
CTCCGGAGACAGGCGCTCGTCTCTTCCTTCTCGTCTCTCAACACACTCCTACCCTTCCACACAGTCTTGGCACCGAGTCACTCACCTGCACCAGACAGTCTGGCAAGTGGACCGCAGCCTCTGATGAGGATCAGCACTCCCCCTGGGGCCCCCTTCGGCCCCTCCTTGACTGGCCAGATGTGAGCCTGTACATGCACTGCTGTTCAAAAGTTTAGAACCGCTGTTTGAAACGTTCTAGAGCTTTTCAGCTTTCACATAATTTGCATATCGCTCCCTACTGGGACTGAGCTGGAACTCACCACCACCAGCAAGAAGCTACAATACTCAGCGTCTGGCTGTTGCTCGTTAGATCCGGTGTTAGTCTACCAGCGGAGGGAATGTGCAGTTCAGACAGGTAAAACTAAACTTCAGTAAAATTAATATCGTAGATAAAAAGAAGAGGAAATTTAAATAAAAGACAAGTAAAAAAGTTAAATTAATAAAAGAGATCAAAGAAATAAATAGCAGTAATAAAAAAATTATCATGCTATAGAAGCTAATTGAGTGCCAATTAGCTTCTATTTCCTTTTTTTTTAATCACAGGGACTAATAGCTATGACTTTGGCCTTGGGGGGGGCGGAGTTTCTGAAGGAGCACAAATGGGATCGCTCTCTAGAATCGCATACCGCACCTTTAATGCAAGTTAATGGTGAAATTATTTCTTGTGAGAAATTTTGGACATTCGGAATGTCACTCGGAGAGACTGCGAAAATAGTGACACAACTTAGTGACACAAATAGTGACACACAATAGTGTCCAACTTTTTCATGAACGATAAGCTGCAGCGCCAACTGTTTGGAATCTTGTTGTGTACATATTTAATATTTATCAAAATACTTCAACCTTTTTTTCCTATTTTGTATAAAAAAAAAAAGTGAGGAAAATTCAGATGGGCCCCTTAAACAAGCTGGGCCCAGTGTGAAAATGCTTTTTCTTGTTTTCATGCAACTCCAGTAAAACTATTTAACACACAACTTGTTGATCTAAGAATATGAACAAACACTCTAGAATCGCATACCGCACCTTTAATGCAAGTCAATGGTGAAATTATTTCCTTGTGAGAAATTTTGTACATTCGAAATGTCACTCATTCCCGCTCAAATGATTTATTAAGCATTAGAATCTCGTCATGTACACATTTAAAAAATTTCAACCTTTTTTTTCCCTATTTTGTCCAAAAAAAAAAAAAAAGTGAGGAAAATTCAGACGGGCCCTTTAAACAGGCTGGGCCCAGTGTGGAAATGTGTTTTCATGTTTTCATGCAACTCCAGTAAAACTATTTAACACACAACTTGTTGATTTTAAGTACAAACAATTACTCTCTAGAATCACATACCGCACCTTTAATGCAAGTCAATGAAAGAAGCAGGCGTGTAACTGCGACCTGATGACTCCTCCAGCATCAGGACCACAGAGAGTGTGTAAGTCTGTCTTCTCCCTCTTTCCACGCTCTTGTCTAACTACACCAGCGACGCCCTATATGTGTCATTAGCAGCCACGCCGCGGCCAGCACTTTCACTCTCACCTCCATAAATCAGGCACTCTCCTCTCGCCGGAGCTCAACAGCGGCTTCCGATTAAGAGACCGGTGGACGTCTGCTGGAGAACTGAGAGAAAAAAAAATTTAAACAAAAAAAAAAACAACAACACAGCACTGCCCGGAAACTGGACACCCACAACTGTCCAGATGTGCGTCCATGTTTACCCCGACTCCAGTGCCACCGCTCAGCCGGCCCGTAAGTGCCTGAGGAAGTATTATATTTGCTAACACATTAAGCAGCACATCTCGTTTCCTGCAATTTGGCTGCAGCGTGTAAACGCCGTGCTAAACCACAGAGCTCGGGGAAACCGGGGGGCACGGCAGTTAGAGGGGGGAAAGAGAAACATAGACGGGAACTAAAAGCAGGCTTGCCTGCAGCAGCAGGGCTCCTATGGGGGGGACCGACAGCAGCTACCACTGATGCAGGTACACGCCTCCTGTTTCGCGCAACTCTGATCGCGGCTAAGTGCCGGTGGTCACCTTGATTACATGGTTTGTTAAAAAGGAAAAAAGGTCCAACCAAAACTTGTAATTTCAGCTATATGAGAAAGCGAGCTCGGCTTAATATTAACTTTGCTTAATATGAACTCCACAAGACTCGGTGGAGCCGCTTGAAGGGCGTCGTTGATATTTCGTTCTTGCATAACTGAAAAACCTTAAACCTTCAAAGAGCCGCACAGGATTCTTTAAGTTGCTCTATCTGGGTTTACTTCACTCGTCTGTCAGCGCGACCCTGATTAGCCAGAACGTTCTGTGTTCATGCAATTATACGGCTCTAACAGTTGCGTTTATGTTGCTTCCAGACAAAGCAGCTATTAAGCGAGTCAATTTGCAGCATGTGGGGAAAAAACATAGCTAGAAATATGGTATTAAGGAAAATTACAGCAAAGCTTTAAATATAATATTTGTAATGATCCGTTCCGCTGATATTCAGTGCGTAAATGTGTGTTTGGCTTCTACCAGAACAGATTTACAGGCTTCAATTTCCTTAAAACACCATTTGTTTTCATGCTCCTTGAAGCCCCGCCTCCCACAGAGCCCAGTGTGCTCTGACCGGTCAGCACACTGTCCCTGTTTTGAATGATCAACCAATCAGAGCTACAATCCTGCTACAATCCTGCTACAAGCTCACCCCCTCCGTAAAACACCATTTGTTTTCATGCTGTACATCTCTATTCACTCTACTGTTTTTTTAAATCCCGCCTCCTTATCAGCCTAGGGTGGTCTGATTGGTCAGTATATCCTCTCCGCTCTGAATGGTCAACCAGCTGGAGCGGTATCCTGCTACAAGCTCCGCCCTCCACACACTGCGGTGGCTGTTCTTACAGTGGTGTCGGCTCTGCTGTATCAGTTTGAGCCCGAGTCCGATCCTGAAAGTCAGGCAGAAGAAGCAGAGCGGTCAGTTCTGACTGGTTTAGCTGAGTGTTGTGTGAGGGGGGCCAAGTTTGCCAGTAGGCGGGCAATAAGGACTGTGTTACGAGATGATGTCATGATACTTAAGCCACAATATACAATATTATCTTGATGCTCAAGATACAACCTGATGTCACAATACAATACTTGGGTCATACAATATTTTGATACTTATTATGATAATTATGATAATATTATATACAATATTATTTAATAATACTTAAGTCACCGTACCATATAATACTAATTTGTGATACATTATCATAATACTGAATTCAAAATATGATATCACAATACCTAAATTACATTAACATAATACTTCCTTACAATATTACTTTGATACTTAAGTCACAATATAATATAACAATACAATACTCAGGTCAATATAATAATACTTAAGTTACAATATGATATTATATTTTATGACCCAAGTATTGTATTGTGGTATTATGTTGTAATTTAAGTATCATGAGAAAAATGTACTGTGACTTAAGTATCGTAATAATACCATATCACGACTTAAGTATCAAAATAATATTTTATTGTAGCTTAGGTATCATGATATTGTATGACCCAAGTATTTTATTGTTATATCATATCATTAATTAAGTATCATGATAAAATAATACTGTAACTTACAATACTTGCATAAGTCAGAAATTAAACTCACAATATAATACTTGGGTCATGATACTTAAGTTACTATCCAATATTATCACAACTAATGATATGATGTTACTGCAAATGAAAAACTATTATAATATACTGAGTAGTTAATATAATATAGTTTTCAGTCTGTTCATCTCTCATAAAAACCTTATTTTACGATTTTATATTTATATATATATATATATATATATATATATATATATATATATATATATATATATTTATTTCATGAAATACTGAAACTTGGTTTCCATGTATTGATACTGTATTGCCACACAATATTACAATACTATGATGTATCGATTCACCCCTAGTTTTTAGGAGAATCTATAACTTTGTGATGTTCAGTTTCTTTATACAAGTGGATCACCTTATTTATCCCATCTCCTCAGTATTATCAGTAATAACTTATACTGTATATACACAGCAAGCACCATATACTGAGGAAAGTGTGGCTCAGGAGTTATTCAAAGCTGATTTTAAGGCCTGAGAATTCTGAAAATGAAAATGTTTCTATTTGAACAGTCACATGGGATGATCTTCAGACAGAACTTTATAATTTATGTTATCCAGAAGCAAAAGAGCCAGTGTTCAGCTGTCTGGGCACCGAGTCCTACTCCCCACTTCCTATTCCTGAAGAATTCATCATACATGCTTCCAAGCTCCGTTTCTTTGAGGCTGCTGTGGAAACTACTAAGAATGCAGACGTTTGCCACTGTGGAGCATCGCCCGGCGTTAAACTCCACCGACTTTTGTCCACTCTAGAGCAGCGTGACCGAGACCATTGGCTGTTTTGGGCCACGGAGAAAAAAGAAAGCAGCATCTGATGCAAATACGGAACAAAGGAAAAAAGACATCTGACCGAGAAGCCGCAGCCATATGGTAGTGTGTTTGCTGCCTAATGAGGCGTACGGACTTCCACTCCGCTCCTGACCTGCCGGTGAGTCCATATGAGAACCTGCTGAGATCCACTAACTGATAATATCACATTAAGAGTAAACATAAAATCTCAGGATGGATCAGCTCAGATGTGAAAGTTATTATAAACAAGAAACCTGTTACTAGGAGGCAGATGCAGGTCCTCAAACAAACACAGAACACATGCCTGAATACGTGAAATGGACTGATTAAGAAAAATTAAGTCATTAAGTCATTCAGATCGTTTTAAGGGTCAGAACCGTTCACAGTGGTGGTGAATGGAACCAGACGTCCACCTCTAAAAGCTCCCTCACACAAAGTTATTACAGTAGATGTTATAAATACACTGTCTGAGACGCAATAGTTAGTTAGATAGATAGATAGATAGATAGATAGATAGATAGATAGATAGATAGATAGATAGATAGATAGATAGATAGATAATCTAACATAGATAAATAGATAGATAATCTAACACAGATAGATAGATAATCTAACACATAGATAGATAGATAGATAGATAGATAGATAGATAGATAGATAGATAGATAGATAGATAGATAGATAGATAGATAGATAGATAGATAGATAATCTAACATAGATAGATAATCTAACATAGATAGATAGATAATCTAACATAGATAGATGTATGATCTAACAGATAGATAGATAGATAGATAGATAGATAGATAGATAGATAGATAGATAGATAGATAGATAGATAGATAGATAGATAATCTAACATAGATAGATAGATAGATAGATAGATAATCTAACATAGATAGATAGATAGATAGATAGATAGATAGATAGATAGATAGATAGATAGATAGATAGATAGATAATCTAACATAGATAGGTAGATAGATAATCTAACATAGATAGGTAGATAGATAACCAAACAGATAGATAGATAACCAAACAGATAGATAGATAGATAGATAGATAGATAGATAGATAGATAGATAGATAGATAGATAGATAATCTAACATAGATAGATAATCTAACATAGATAGATAGATAGATAATCTAACATAGATAGATATATGATCTAACAGATAGATAGATAGATAGATAGATAGATAGATAGATAGATAGATAGATAGATAGATAGATAATCTAACATGGATAGATAGATAGATAATCTAACACATAGATAGATAGATAGATAGATAGATAGATAGATAGATAGATAGATAGATAGATAGATAGATAGATAGATAGATAGATAGATAGATAGATAATCTAACATAGATAGATAGATAGATAGATAATCTAACATAGATAGATTGATAGATAGATAACCAAACAGATAGATAGATAACCAAACAGATAGATAGATAGATAGATAGATAGATAGATAGATAGATAGATAGATAGATAGATAGATAGATAATCTAACATAGATAGATAATCTAACAGATAGATAGATAGATAATCTAACATAGATAGATATATGATCTAACAGATAGATAGATAGATAGATAGATAGATAGATAGATAGATAGATAGATAGATAGATAGATAGATAGATAGATAGATAGATAATCTAACATAGATAGATAGATAGATAGATAATCTAACATAGATAGATTGATAGATGGATAACCAAACAGATAGATAGATAACCAAACAGATAGATAGATAGATAGATAGATAGATAGATAGATAGATAGATAGATAGATAGATAGATAGATAGATAGATAGATAGATAGATAGATTTCTGAAGTATTGGTGGAGTTCTCCTTTAAGGCAATGCTCTAGAAAGCTCTACCCAATAAACCAACACGTCTCCAGATGTTCATTACAGCACTGTAAAATGAGACAACTGTGATTTACCACATTCTGCAATATAAGGGGATTTTTGCTCCCACCATGATGTGGTGAGGGGCCACATTATGGCATTGTGGGCCCTCTGGGACTCAGTACTGACACGATTCTTCTCTGAAAACTGAGGCAGGCGGCACAAAGAGTGAGAAGCTGTAGCTGAGCGCTACAAAGGTTAAAAAAAGCTGTTTCTGAATTGTTTTTGTCTTTTTATCTTCAGCCGCTATTATTCTCGCGAGCGTCCCTCTTAGCTCTCTCACACTATGAGAGACACAGTGGTGCAGCTCAGCCTCGCCTCAGCATCTGCCTCCACGAGAAAGCGCATAACTGCCGGCCGTGAAATGAACAATATGCTCCAAATTGTCCCGAACCGGAATACCCCATTGGAAAAAACGGCAATGAGGCACAAAGACGCTTTACGTCCTCAAAGCAAAGAGAGCGCGGTGAGCGTACTGTTCAGCGCGTGGGGGTGATCTCAGAGCGTAGATGATAAATGGAACTTGATATGAGTGATCTCTTTTCAAGGACGGTGCAGGACCTGGAGTTCCCCGCAGCACAGGGCTGCCAAGGCACGGCAGAGACAGGAAACGTCTTCAGAGCCGCAAGGAAAACTGAGTTTCTCTCTCAGGCTGACCAGACCCCGCCTGGACTAGACCCCGCCTGGACTACAGCTCCTCCGATTATGAGCTGCGGCCCAAAGGGTATCAACTGAATTTAAACAATTTTGCCGCTTCGGTTTGGCATTGGCACCAATATTAGGGCCAACCAAGGTTACAATAGCTAACAATAACTAGGAATCAATAGTCACCCAAATGTTTCAGGCTCTAAAGCTGCTACCAGTTCACTCATACCTGTATACATTAGCTATTTTAGTTTTGTGCTAACGCTACAAGGCTAACACGAGGAGTCACCCAAATCTTCCCAGTGCCTACCATCTCAAACCTCACCAAGCTTTCATTAAGCTCATGCAGACTTGTATATGTGGTTTATAAAATAGAAAAAACAATAAAAATGAACAAACCTTTACAGTGTAGCTCAAGTGCTAAAGCTACAAGGCTAAAAAACACTAGGAGTCAATAGTCACCCAAACCTTCTCAATATCTACCTTCTCAGACCTCACTCAGCTTTCATTAAGCTCATGCAGACTTGTATATGTGGTTTATATAATAAAAACACAATAAAAATGAACAAAACATTACAGTGTAGCTCAAGTGCTAAAGCTACAAGACTAAGAAACACTAGGAGTCAATAGTCACCCAAATGTTTTCAGTCCCTAAAGCTGCTACTAGGTCACTCATGCCTGTATACAATTGGCTATTTTAGTTTAGTCGCAAAGCTACAAGGCTAAGAAACATTAGGAATCAATAGTCACCCAAATGTTTTGGTAAATAGGTCTCTAAAGCTGATATCAGTCACCCAAACATTTAAAAATACTGCTTCTGTAGTTTAGCGCTGGAGATACAAGGCTAAGAAACACTAGAAATCAATAGTCACCCAAATCTTCTCCATGCCTACCTTCTCAACCCACACACAGCTTTTCATTAAGCTCATGCAGACTTGTATATGTGCGTTATATGCAATAAATAAAACAAGAATGAAGAAAACTGCACAGTGTAGCTCAAGCGCTCAAGTTACAAGGCTGAGAAACACTAGGAGTCAATAGTCACCCAAATGTTCTCTATACCTACAAAGCCCTCTTCAAACCAGCTCATGTAGACTTATATATGTGGTTTATATAATATAAATAAAACAAACATAAACACAACACCACAGTTTAGCCCAAGTGCTAAAGCTACAAGGCTAAAAAACACTAGGAGTCACTCAAATCTTCTCCATGCCTACCTTCTCAAACCTCACCCAGCTTTTCATTAAGGTCATGCAGACTTGTCTCTGTGGTTTATATAATATAAAATACAACAGAAAAATAAAAATGAACGCAGTTTCGCAGTGTAGCTGAACGCAGCATGTCGTGCTAAATTTCCGAATCCCATCAAAACCAATTCCTGTTGCAGTTTCTGTTGTTTCTACTCTTAAACTTTTTCAGATTATTATTCAAAGATTTCAGATTATTAATTCAACATGATGTACACTAATGTGATGGGAAGTCTGAACACTTGCTGTCTAAAATGCTACACACTTAACTGGTTTTCTTGTTTTTATAACTTTACTGGGTCCCAAACCAAACAATCTTCAACAATCTTGGGAGACCTTAACGAAGCGAGTGGGAGAAGTTTCGTAGATGTGCTTGCAGAGAAGATTTGGGTGACTATTGACTTCTAGTGTTTCTGAGCCCTGTAGCTCCAGCGCTAAACTAAAGACCCAACCTTTAGACACCAAACAAGTCTTGGCTCACTGACTATGTCTGGAGTAGGTAGGAAACTGGGAAAGCTGGTGAGGATCCAACTGACCGAGCAATAGCTTTGGAGATAATTTATGTTCTAACAACACAGGTATGTAGGAAATGTGTTATTTATTGAGGATTTTAATGGTCTTACGTTGTTCACCACTCTGCGGTGCTACAATATTCATATTCTTAAAGTCCTTATGTGCTCCTATCTCTTATTTCAGCGTGATAAATCTGATGATTAAGAACTGGCATCAAATTATATTGAGCTTATATCGTTTTAGACTTCTTAAAATCTGCACCGGAGACAAAAATTTAATCTGTTGGGCCCCATTAACAAACACCCAGCCTGTTCTCAGGTATCAAAAGGTTCCCTGCCAATGACATGCCTGTGAGCACCCTTTGAGCTGGTGGAGTGTCCTCACACTCTCCTAATGAGTCACGAAGTGTGATCAGATAAGAGGCCAAGGGATGTACACAGATTCCCAACAGATGGAGGAAGAAGCCCCCCTCCAACTGTGGTAAACCCCCAGTCTTTGGGGAGGGGCTTGTCACCATTCATTTCCCTCTTCAGCTGTCTGGAGACCCCCTCTCACCTTTCCACCGGACCCACCATACCCGACCAGCACCTAAGCACACAGTGGGCCAATTGTTACCCCCTTAGAAAGCTTAATTTTGCCCCCATGCCAGCACAACTGCGGTCCACTGTGTGTGAACCCTTATCTAGAACCCATCACGGCACCAGACGCGGCAAGAAAAAGAAACAAGAAGTACAAATGGGGAGTGTTTCGGGGGAAAAAGGGCCGACTGGAGGAGCTTTAGAAAAAGTGTAGCAGTAACAAGCCCAAGCTAACAGGCTACTGTGCGGACCACTCAATGAATCTGAATGGGACAAAGACCCTCACTGGCTCATTGTGTGGCAGGAACCTGCGGAGCAACCACACTCCATCTCGCTCACAGCCTCTCTTCATTCAATTCATTAAGAAAAGGGAGTCTTGACTAAATGTTCCAATTATGCAGCTGCCTCAATCGGTCAGTGTGAAGAAAGAGGAATAAAAAGAAAACCTCGAAACGCTGGACGCAGCCAAGGCCGCAGTTGGAGAGCGCCGTGAATGGTGGCTGGTGAAGTGTCCCAGCACACAACGGCAGCTGAGTCCACGCCTTTCTCCACTCTTTCAGCCACTCTTTTCCTCCAGCTCGTGAAGTGGATGTACCTTTTGTTTGCCCTCTGAATCATTCACCGGCTCAGACTTCACAGCCTCAGCGTCGTCTGGTGGTCGTTTACTGGCGATTACTCTGATGCTAAATCAGGCACCTCCAGCAGAAGTGCTCTAAAGTTGAGCTAATGTAGTTACAGTTGCCATTTCTTAATATAGCAGTGGCACCCAACTGATGTACCCCGGGGGGAAACCCAGAATGCACCGCCTCGTTCTGTTTGAGGGATCATGTGCAGCTTCTCTGAGTAGGATTAGCGAGCCCAGACATCTCACTGATGCACACCCACCTCCGTGATTCTACACTCACTGTCCACTGTATCAGCTCCACTGACCATATAGGAGCTACACATACAGACTATAGTTCATCTAATTCTCTGTATACTTTATTACTCTGTTCTTTAACAGTCAGGACCCCCACAGGACCCCCACAGAGCAAGTACTATTAGGGTGGTGGGTCATTCTCAGCACTGCAGTGCCACTGACGTGGTGGTGTAGTGTTAGTGTGTGTTGTTCTGGTCTGAGTACAAGATCTCAGTGTTGGACTGAGAATCGTCCACCAACCAAAACTATCCAGACAGCAGTGTCCTGTGGGCGGCGTCCTGTGTCCACTGATGAAGGATGAGAGGAACACAAACCGTGCAGCAGCAGATGAGCTACTGTCTCTGACTTTACATCTACAAGGTGGACCAGCAAGTAGTAGGAGTGTCTAATAGAGTGGACAGTGAGTGGACCGCTGTGTCCACTCACACCAGCACAACATCACCACAAATGTCTGTTCTGGACACACGGTAACCCATGGATTAAAAGCAAGGGGTGGAGTGTTATGGGACTGAATAGTACTACTAGGTGGCTATTGAACTCTTGAACTGTAGCCACAGGTTGTGTTTACTGCCAAAATATTGAATATTTAATATGAATATGAATTATGGGCTGAATCCTGTCTGCCTCAAGTGCACCCTCATCTCAGTCCTTAATCCAGTAATTAGCAGCGCCTAGCTTTTAGCCATGCAAGCAATTTGCCGTCCACCTTACAACAGCCACAGTTCAGGAAATAATTCAGATTTCAGATAATACGTGACTGGAGATTAAATAAATGAAGGGTGGTCTTTAAACAACGCAGTTCCAGTTGTGCTGAAACACTGAAGTGAGTTGTGTCTTTGCGTTATAACACATACAACCCGAAAATTTTCACCCACTGCGAAACAAAACCCGCAAATTATTCCACGTCCTTCACGCTGACAGCTAACGCGGCAAATTCCAACGTGAACTTGAACGTATGGCGCTGGCTTCTATTAGACTAATCACATTAGCGATACAGAGTAGGGGAAAAGCAAATGGTGCCCATTTTATGTGTTGAGTGAGTGATCACAATACGCCTATTGTAATGCCTTTTGGACTCGGCCTTCATGTCAGTGGAGGGGGAAAAAAAGAGGTGGTGGGAACTTCTTGAGCAAAGATCTGCGACGAGGGGGAAAAAAGGCACTCGTCAAGTGCCTTGCTGCGATGCTTGGATGTGGATTTGGCAGCGACTTGCACAGTCTGTGCATCATCTTACTCCCAACTGCTCTGGAGCTCCATGCCAGCTCCCGTCGACTGCATCCAGTCATGGCAGAGCCTAAGAGACAGCTTGCCTTGGACCCTGCTCTTGGCAAGTGCATCGCGATGGTTGTTTGGGACAAGACTTATTAACAAACCTCTGCTAGCCCTGAAATACGGCACCGAAAAAGCCAGGTCTCTTGGCAACTTCGCATTACCCGTTATTATGAGAAGAGACGGTCCAAACCCGATGAAAGGACACTGACTTTTCCAACTCCTACTTCATGTCTGGAGCAATATCACAATCGAGGGTTTAAGAACGTTTCGGGTTAGCAGTCAGAGCTGAAGGACCTCAGGGATGACCCGGCACAGCTTCTTCTCCTTCTGCGAGGCCAAAAGCAGTCAGTCAGTTCGGAACCCGCTCCCCGTCACACTCCTCCCTCTCTCCAGGGAGACCCGGGGGCCAAGTTCTTGTCTGCCGAGGCCCTGTGTCAGCTTTGAGAAGCGATTCAACCCCCGCCAACTCGACTCGCAACAGAGAAAGTGTGATTTCCATTAATATGTAACTTTGTGCATGTGAATGTTCACAAGTTTTAAATACAAGTAAATTAATACCGAGCTCTTCTGCTACTCTACTGGCAAAAACGACTGGGGATCACTGACGAGCAAGGGGAACAACAAGCTGGAAACACAAAGGGGGCCAAATGAGGGGCCCTTTCTTTTTTTACCTCTTCTTTCTCTGAGGCACATGTTCACATCATCAAACTACAAAGGCCATTATGAGCCATTCATCATACAAAGCAGCTCAAGACTGGGACACACTGTAAATGCTGTTAGAACCCAACTGCGTGTAATCTGGAGGCAGAGCCCACTGCTTTTAAAATAAGCTCCCCCCCCATACTCTCTCTGTTACCCTGGAAACCTTTTGTGAGGTGAAGATGAGGACAGCCAATAAAGAGCAAATCCCCTTCAGCCATAGGACAGCAGGTAACTAATATCTAAAGCACTCCAATCCAAACACAGCTTCCTTCTCGACTGTCTACAAAATGCCCAAAGGCCCACCGTAGTGTCGAAGTCAATTTCCTACACTAGTTGTTTAGATTCAATCAAATGGCCATTATCAACAAATAAAACAAGCTCATCAGTTTCTGTGCAATTTGCTCAACAAAGAAAACCAAGTCACCGCCAAACAAGAAAGCATAGTCTTACCTCCATGAAGCAGGTCCCAGCTGCAGTGTTCTCCTTAAGGGATGCATTGTAGAACTTGCTTTCAAAAACAGGTTCATTGTCATTAATATCCTGTAGGAAGACTTTGACCACAGCAGTGGAAGACAGAGGGGGTCTTCCCCGGTCTGTGGCCACCACAATCATGCTTGGAGCTGGGTCTGTCTCGTAATCCAGTTGGGTGAGGGTAGTGATGATGCCACTGACGGTGTCAATGCTGAACCAGCCAGAGTGAGTCTCTAGATTCTGTAGGATGCTGTACTGGACGTCCCCATTAGGGCCCTGGTCTTTGTCTCGTGCAGTGACCTGAAGCACAAAGCTGCCCGGAAAGATTACTTCTGGGATGACCTGGGTATATTCCTGCTGGTCAAACAAAGGCGGGTTGTCATTGACATCGGTCACCTGGATGGTAAAAGAAGACTCTGCTTGTAACGGAGGGGTTCCAGAGTCTGTGGCCATGACCCTCAGTTCGTAGCGATCCCGTTCTTCCCGATCCAGGATCTCGTCTACACATATGAGGTAGATGATGTTGTCTTTAGTGGTCAGAGCAAACTTCCCGTCTCCTCCCTCCAAAGACACATTGACGTTGGCGTATTCGCCGTAATCAGGGTCTGTGACGGAGATCCGGGCCACGTACTGGCCAGGTTGTGCTCCCTCGGATATGCGTGGCGAGCCATCTTCGCTGAGGAAGATGATGGTCATTGTTGGCTGGTTGTCATTATAGTCCCGCACATGTATGGTCACAAAAGCATTGGTGACTTCAGGATGTGTGGCATTGTCTCTGGCCTGAACCACCAACTCGTGGACTCTCCTCATCTCGTAGTCCAGGGGTTTGTTGAGAGTTATTACTCCAGAGCGTGAGTCAATGACGAAGTAATGATCCGGGTCACTCTGCCTCCTATTGATCTCATAAAACACGAGGCCGTTGTCACCCTCATCAGCGTCCGAGGCAAACACTTGCAGTATGTTGTTACCTGGTTGCAGGTTCTCCAAGATCATCGTATGGTAACGACTCTGGTTAAACACTGGGGCATTGTCATTGATGTCCTGGACAGTAACGTCTAGGATCATCTGCCCAGTCTTCTTAGGAGATCCACCATCGAATGCTTCCAAAAGAAGGGTATATGATGACCTTTTCTCCCTGTCCAAAATTGCATTGACCACCAAGTCCAGATACAGTACTTGATTGGAGCCCCTCCTGGTTTCTAGAAGAAAGGCTTGTCCCACATTCCCATCCGTTATGATGTATCCTTGAGTTGTCAGCTGGTCTTTGTCAGCATCCAAAGCTGGTTCAAGTGGAAACTTCGTGCCTATGGTTGTCTGCTCTGGGATTTTGAAGGTGGCCCGTTTCCTGGGGAACGTCGGAGCGTGGTCATTGATGTCATTGACCAAGATGGTCACCTCCACAGTCACGCCGGTCATGGTGACTGCTATGAAATTGTAGTGATCCCGCACTTCCCGATCCAAGACCTTGGCTGTCTTTATAATGCCCGTGCTCTCGTCAATGTCCAAGTCCGTACCAACACCCGTTCCTTCATGGTCTGAGATGAAATACAGAGAAGCCGTGACTCCTGGGGGTAAACCAGCACTGATGTCACCGACAACAGTACCAGCTGGTTGCTCTTCATCTAGCTGCAGTTCCAGTGCACCCGGCACCAGGGACGAGTGAGCCGCAAAGACTTGGAGAACTACGAGGAGCACAAGGAGCGTCCTATCCCACGTCCGGTCACGACAGAACTGGTCCATAACTGTCCTTCCCACTCCCGATGGTACTTTCTTCATTTCAGCTGCCACTTACAAAACCTAGAAGCATAAATAGAAGCACATTAGCCTGAGAAATACAGACGAATCATAAATTATAAGTAAAGACATTAATAGAATCATTGGGGAAAACCAAATTAACATGGTGCAGCTGATCAGACAAGACATGGTCGACCAAGTCTTTTCCATCAATGCAGCCCTTTCTCTCGACCCTTTTTTGCTCAATGGCGAGTGGTCCAAAGAATCCGATTCCCATTAGCATATGGAATCTAGATTAGGTTTATTATGTAAGCATATATCTTTAGTTCAGAAGACCAACATTAACAGTGAAACAGAAACACCATGTCCCAAAACCACACAGACAAGTTCTTAACGAAGACCTGGATAAGCAAGTTGAGAGATCCCGTATTCATGGAAGAGATTTATTTGTTCACATCATTTTTATTAACAATGTTAGCCTCATAGCTCAAGCTCTGAACTAAAGAAGCAGAACTTCACATGTTCAGAACTTGCCAGGAATTCTTCTGAAGGCCATAGGTAGGCTTTTGGTAAAGTAACATCAGGAATGCTTAAGAAACATTCCATATGTCACATGGGCTCGATTCCCAACCACACAGCGCATTATGCGTCCCTCATACATACGTCCCTCCATATTACTCTCACCTAATAAGTCAACACCTTATTCCTCGGACCAAGAAGAACAGAAACCGCAAGCCCACTGTACAAGTCCAGGAAAAAGACAGCGGACGCCTTTATTGCCACTACCTTCCAGTCAAATTGAATAGGATCAGGTCCTGCGCTGCCGCCAAGGCAGGCTCACAGCGCTCGGCCTGTAACTGTACCCAGCGGTACGTGTGGACGCAGAGCCTCCGAGACCTGACAGAATGTTGACGCACACTCTCGGGCAGGGTGTGAGCGACCGAGTTGACAAAGCCTACACAATATTGAGTGCTCCCTCCGCAGCCATTCCTTTCGGGGTGTTAACTTGAGGAATGTCCTCTTCCACCAGCCATTCTGCGCAGCGAGACTTGGGGGCCTAAAACAGAGAGTCCCGCTCGCAAGAACGAAAGCAAGCTTCCCTCCGAGGACGCTCGGCTGCGGTCTACTCCGAGGCAAATGGACCGGGTCATCAAAACATGAAGCATTAGCGCCCGTCATATATTTATGCCAATCATAATGCATTAACTGGAATGCCAGTCGGCCAACTGTAAAGGTCCACCCTTGAGCACACTCTGGGCCCCCCTAAACTCCTGCAATCGACTGCGAATTAGGGGTTCCTCATCCATAAAATTGTGGCCTTGTAGACGACCTAGTTGATCAAGGTGTGAAATTAAGTCCCCAGGGTTAGCTCCAGCAAGTATGTTAGAGAGACTACAAGAGCCAGGAAATTAAATATTTACAAGATTCCTAGTCTCTACTGGTTCGGATTTTCTATCCCAGCTAAGCTGGAAAGTCTAGACGAAGCCAATCAAGTCCTACGATCTTTGAAAGAGACACACAGATGCATCCCGGATAAACTTCTGGCTGAGCCTTCCACTGGACTGGCTTAGGAAAGAAGTTTAAATTAGGTTGGATCTACTGCTGTAAACACACAGCACGTGGCCAAAACCCAGCGCGATCCAGGCGGAGGCCTTCTTGGGTGATCGCTCATGCCACAATTTCTTAAGAGTTATAGCCCCCGCTATAAGTTTAGTGCCCTCGTCCTAAATAATCTCACCAAAACGATCTTAATTCCTTCGCCGACATGAAAGCAAAGCATAACTCATTCAGCACCTGAAAACGAAGCCCGTCAACCCGTCCAGCGCTGAGCTCCACATAAACACTGAAGACACATGGGCTATTAGGGAGAGACTGTCACCGTCCGCAGCGCCATACAAACCCACAAACTGCTTTACAGGCAATCAGAAATAATTGTGTGTCATGCTCAATCAGTGGAACGGAGTTATTTCAGCGCTCCGCCGACGTTATAACCGCTGGGTATAATAGAGCAAATGTAAACAGAATGATGAATAAGCACAACGGCTGTTTCCCCCTCATTTCTTTGAGCAAACACGCAAGGCTCCCTCCTGCGGCTCCTGCAGGACTTGCCTCAAACACTTCCACTTCCAAGAACATTTGAGGTTCAGCAGCGAGAGAACTTTCTTGGCGATTGTATGTATGCTTCTCACAACAGCATCATCCATCAGTAACCTTAACCCTAACGCCTGTGGTTCTTTACATTGTGTGTATGATGAACAGATCAAAAGACATGGTCCAAAGTGACTTGGAAAGACGTCTGGTTCCACTGACTTACATTAAAAGTTACTTTAAAAGAGCTTTTAAAGGAGGACGTTTTGTTACCACTGTAAACAGTTCTGACTCAGCTTGTCTCACAGCTTTACTGTAAAACACAATATTAACCAACAGATGAACCTGTTTATGTAGGGAAGCGTTCCTGATTGGCTGCAGGGTGGAAGCGTCACTCTGCGCTCCAGTGTTTTGATCTGTGATCACTTTACGCACTACTAGGTAATGCCTGGCTCACACTACACACCTTTTTGAGTCGGCAGGTCTTTGTACCGTTCACACTACATGGCTGGTTGTGCTGTAATGGCTAGTCTTTCAGTTGTTGTGGCTTTCACACCACACAAGGTCACGAATTACACGACTTTCACTTGAGGGAATCGCAGACTCCCAAAAACAGGTCTTTTTGTCACGAGAAATCTAAACTCTCGTTACAACTGAACTCTCGTTACAACTAAACTCTCGTTACAACTAAACTCTCGTGAGAACTAGCGATACCACGTAGAACATAGGTTATTTCCAAAACGGACATCAAAAAATGGAGAAAATAGATAAAGACACTGGGTGGGCAGGGACTGTCTGTTCTGCAGAGAGAGCTGGAGGTAAACATTTTATATCGATAGAAAACGTATGTGTCACCCGCAGCCACAGAAAGATTGTGTGAACGGTGACTTGGGTCTCTCTCTGCGTGATCCCATTGGCTGTAGCTAGACGCTGCTGTTGACTCACAGTCGCCGACTGGCCTAGATATTAAACATACTAGATATTTGCCAGGAGTCTGCGATTAGTCGGCGAGCACTCTGTGAGCGTCTTTCAGCCGTTCACACTACACGACTGAGCGAGCATCGAGTGGTCGCCGATTCACCTCCGAGCAGAGGTTTTTGTCGGTGATCTACAAAAAACAGTCGGCGACTGAAAAACCGGGCTAAAATCGTGTAGTGTGAACTAGGCATAACATGTACCTCAAGTGTTTGAGGGGAATACAAAAATCTGAGCGTCGCTAGTTTTAAACTAACTACTCTCAGTGTACAAGTTAGGAATGACTTTACAACCCAACTTACCACCAAACTCACGTTCAGCAGGTGCAGCTGACTGCTGACCTTCACCTGATAGAGTGGACACTACAGCGAATCATAATATCACAATGGTTTAGAACTCTTTGTGATACATGATGGGTCACTTGTAACCACACTGTGGTGATGTGAGTCGGCTGCTCGAGAGCTCCCTGATTAAATAGCAGAAAATCAGGAGGAAAGAATACATGCACGTCTGCAAGGGCGTCCTCGATTCGTGCAACAGGTCAACAAAGAACAAACAAACACTATTTACACAACTAATAACATATCTACACTTCCAGCTCGGAGTAGGCTGAGTAAGGTGGACTTGTAACGAGGGGTGTGCGATATATATCGGCTAGGATAATATCTTGATTGCCGTGTTAACATAAATAATACCTAAAGCTGAGAACGAGTGAACAAACTCACTGCTCCAGGAGAAGAAACTCCACGCCAGCCTCGCAGTCTATAACAAAGTTCCTCAAATTGTAATCACTCGGCCAACACAACGCTGTCTCCGAGCCCTCCCCATGGCTCCCGTCTACACCCTTTATATTTATATTATATTATAAACATCAAAATATCGAATATTGGGATATTATGTTTGGTGATACTGTATCGATTCTCAAAAACACAGTATCCATACACAGATTCCTGGCAGACTGTGAATCATTGTGTGTTGTGTTTAAACCTCTAAGCACTAGATGGCAGTGTTGTAATCCATTTTCAGCTCCACTCCAACATTAACAAGCAGCATAAGGGCGCAATGCTATTGTAAGGGTTGGCAAACCTGGTGGTGTTTTTTAATAGTAGGACTTGAAAAATCGCAATATATCACTTTACAGTATCGTAGTATATTGCGATACATTGAATCGTGACCGCTGTATCACCATATTTAATGTATCGCCAGGTTCTTGCCAATACACGGCCCCCTGAACTAAACCTTAAACAGAAACACAGTCACATGTATACATATGAGATATTTTATAGCATGCTGTCTTCCTCTGATGTTACAGGTAACTACAGTCATTTAATTAAATAATAAAA
Source organism: Megaleporinus macrocephalus (assembly GCA_021613375.1). Classification (NCBI taxonomy): domain Eukaryota; kingdom Metazoa; phylum Chordata; class Actinopteri; order Characiformes; family Anostomidae; genus Megaleporinus; species Megaleporinus macrocephalus. Next base: position 38,564,191 of record CM038716.1, read on the forward strand.
TGCAATAATAAATGTTTTTTTCCCCCCACAGGTACACCGGACCCCCCTGCACCAGCCATTTCCCCCAGTCCAGTGTAGACTATAAAAGCTTGGTGGCCCATGTGCTGCCACTGCCTAAGGAGACAGGTAAGTACCAGCTTCCAGTTCATAATTGGTCTTCTTATGCTTTTTAGAGAGAGTGTCTTTGGGCAGGTGTCTTTAAAAGGCTGGTGATTGGTTAGGGTGACCTACATCACTATCTTGTGATGTCATTTATGCCGATAATGATAATAACTGTTGTGCTGCCCGGCCTGAATATACTGTACCAGCGGCAATACACAGGCGTACGCCTTAATATATAAACAATAATGGCTGTTGAAGTCACAGTCACAGTCACAGGAACCACAACGGATTTGATTTGAAAGTAAACCAGGAAACAGAGGAAGAAGGTTTGAGGTGTTTTAGGCTGATCACTTTTTCCTGCTATGCACAAGCCGTTCACTTTCCACACTGTTAGCCGTGTCATTACCATGAATCACTCAGATAATTGTTTTATTGCTGCGACCGACTGTATAAAGTTTCGTTTCCTCGGTTTTAACTCCGTGTTTACTTTTCTGTGTGTTTATTGCGCATATAAAACCGGTTATGATGTGTGTGGCTGTGTGTGTATATACGTGTGTGTATGTGTGTGCATGTGCATATGGGAGTGCTTGAGTGACAGACCTGTGCACGCTGTGTGCCTGATTGTGGTGGTCTGTCTACCCAGCGGTGGTGACAGTGTGTGTGTGTGTGTGTGTGTGAGAGTGTGAGTGTGAGCTGGAGGGCTCCACGCTGTCTGGCCGGCCCTCTCTGGCTCTGCTGCATTGTAATTGGGGTCTGCTGGAAAGCTGCCCTGTGCATATGGGAATCCAGCGCTCGGTTCAGTCTGTCAGCATCACAGTGACTGAGATACACACACACACACACACACACACACACACACACATACAGAGAGCAACAGCCTACACACACACACATACACACACAACCAGAGAGCAACAGCCTGCACACATACACACATACATACAACCAGAGAGCAACAGCTTGCACACACAGAAACACACACACACAACCTGAGAGCAACAGCCTGCACACACACACACACACACAACCAGAGAAGAACAGCCTGCACACACACACACACACACAACCAGAGAACAACAGCCTGCACACACACAACCAGAGAACAACAGCCTGCACACACACAACCAGAGAACAACAGCCTGCACACACACACACACACACAACCAGAGAACAACAGCCTGCACACACACACACACAACCAGAGAACAACAGCCTGCACACACACACACACACACACAACCAGAGAACAGCCTGCGCACACACACACAACCAGAGAACAACAGCCTGCGCACACACACACAACCAGAGAACAACAGCCTGCGCGCACACACACACAACCAGAGAACAACAGCCTGCACACACACACACACACACACAACCAGAGAACAATAGCCTGCGCGCACACACACAACCAAACAACAGCCTGCGCACACACAACCAAACAACAGCCTGCGCGCGCACACACACACACACACAAACACACACACACAACCAGAGAACAACAGCCTGCCCACACACACACACACACAACCAGAGAACAATAGCCTGCGCACACACACACACACACACACACAACCAGAGAACAACAGCCTGCGCACACACACACACACACATACATCTAGAGCAACAGCCTGTGCACACACACAACCAGAGAGCAACAGCCTGCACACACACACACAACCAAACAACAGCCTGCGCACACACACACACAAACAACCAGAGAGCAACAGCCTGCGCGCACACACACACACAACCAGTGAGCAACAGCCTTCCGCACACACACACGCACATACAACCAGAGAGCAACAGCCTGCGCACACACACACACACACACACACACACACACACACACACATACATCCAGAGAGCAACAGCCTGCGCACACACACACACATACATCTAGAGAGCAACAGCCTGCACCCACACACACACACACACACACATACATACACACACACACACACACACACATACATCCAGAGAGCAACAGCCTGCGCACACACACACACATACATCTAGAGAGCAACAGCCTGCACACACACACACACATCCAGAGGGCAACAGCTTGCGGACAGACACAGACACACACACACACACACACACACAACCAGAGACCAACAGCCTGCACACATACACATACATACACAAACAACCAGAGAGCAACAGCCTGCACACACACACACACACATACAGAGAGCAACAGCCTGCACACACACACACACACACACACACACACACACACACACACATAGAGAGAGCAACAGCCTGCGCGCACACACACACACACAAAGCAACAGCCTGCGCACACACACACACACACATAGAGCAACAGCCTTCGCACACACACACAGAGCAACATTACACACACGGAACCAATCTTACACATATTAAACCAGACAGCATAGCACACACACACAACCACAGAGCAACATTATACACACACACAACCACACTCTGCCACACAAAGCCAGCAAGCAACGACCTGCACACACAATTACACACACACACACAACCAAAGAGCAACATTACACACACACACACAACCACACTCTGACACAAAGCCAGCAAGCAACAGCCTGCACACACAAACACACAACCAAAGAGAAACATTACACACACACACACACAACCACACTCTCCAACACACACACAAACATGGAAACAATCTCACACATATTAAACCAGACAGCCATAGCGCGCACACACACAAACACACAAACACACTCTGACACACAAAGCCAGCAAGCAACAGCCTACACACACACACAAACACACACACACACACACACACACACACACACACACACAACCAAAGGGCAACATTACACACACACACACACACAACCACACTCTCCGATACACACAAACACTCACATACATAAAGCCAGTGAACAACTGCCTACACACACACACACACACAACCAGAAAGCAACAGCACACATGCGCGCACACACACACACACTCACAGAAACACCACAGAAACACTCTCACACGCATACAACCATTTGTCTATCCCTTAATCCATTTATCAGTCAATTCAATATCCATCAGTCTATCCATCTATCTATCTTCCATCATCAATATATCTATACACCTACTCCTCTAATGGTCCACGTCTAGATCTATCCATCCCTCTACATATTCATCTGTCCATCCTTTCATCCTTTCATGTTACAATATCAAACAAACTGAAACAGGTCACTCATTAAAGCTCCACCTACAAACACAACCTCTCACCTGCTGCCCAGGAACACCATCCCATCCCATCTATTCCCGCTCAGGGCTTTAGGTGTTCACTACACGGTGTTTAGTTTCCACCTTCCTCAGAAGTGACTAAAGAGAACAGTTCAGCACAGTGGAACTAACGCAAGACTGAGTCTGAGGCCACCCCGCCAGCTACTGCAAACACCCCCCCCCTGCCACCCCTGCGGTAGCACCCTGAGAGATCTGCCCCGTTCACTAATGGACGCAGCAGCCCACCGCACTAGCGCCCGCGTCAGGCCGTCACTGTTCTCCGTCCAGGGTTAGCTTCTTATCCCTGCATTTAATACCTTGTTAAAATATATGACATGAGGAGACGACTCCTGCCTCCCCTTCAAAGTCGGGGGGCTGCGGCGGCGGCGGCAGCAGCACCATGCAGGCCCGCTGATCAAAGCGCTTTCCGAGGGAGTTCCGAGCGCTTGGAAAGGCAAGCTCTCTGCTGCTGCCAAGGCTTTGAACGCAGCCGTCATACTTTGATGATATTAGGAACTCACCCAGCCCAGAGGTGTGACTGCTCATTTGGATTAATCTGGTCACAGTTTGCGATAATAAGGGCAGAAAACATCCCAGCACCCTCAGCGCGGCGAGTACTGCTCAAACAACTCCGTCACCGGCGGCGACGGCAGCCGCGGGATTTACCCGTATTCCTTTTGGCTGCTGTTGAATTAACACCCTGGCTATATTTACAACACAGCCAGCATCCTTGCAGCACCGCTTACTACGTAGGAGTAGCATCTGATGGAACCGTATGGTCCTCTACTGAGGAAAAAAAGAAAAGATAAAAGATAAAAGGGCCCAAACAGATCAAAGGAATGAAGACCGGCTATTCATAAAACTGCAAAGTAACACAGAACCAGAGCTACACGGCCTGCATAGTCACCCCCGGTTACATATACACGCCTTTAGGGCTGGGTATCGCCACTGATTTCCCAGATCGATTCGATCCCGATACACAAGGTCCCAATTCAATTCGATTTCCGATTCAATTCAATATGGATTCATTTAGAGATATTTCAGTTACAATAATATGTTTTGTATAAATATAAAAAGAGATTTTCAGAGAACTGTGGTAAACATACAAGATAGATCTCTGGTTTATATGAATCGATATCGGATTATTCAAAAGAAGATCGATTTGAATCGAAAAATCGATTTTTTAAACACACCCCTACTCGCCTTACTAGAAACCCGGGTGATTAATGGAGACAATGTTTGCAGCCGTCTCTCCTCGCCCCTACTCTGGGTCATGTGGTCGACCCTACAGCCAAGATGACAAAGCACATGTGGTCCCTAATTATAGAAAATGGTTCAGTTGAAAGAAAAAGAAAACACTCGCCTCGCAAACGCCGCAACGTCGGCCTTGATGGAGTCTGACGTCGCTAAAGTGAAACCAGCTCCGCCGTATTTACTTGAAAGCCCGACCCCAATAACATCTAATGGCCACTTTTAACCTGTTGACGCCCGCTGACCCCGCAGACCCCTGAGAGTGTTTGGGGCGGGCAGGTAATTGCGCTCGACGGGGGTCGGAAAGTCTATGAACCTCAACGCCACCCATATCTGCGCATGCCCTCCTTCCTTCTTTGGCCAGCAGCTCACGGACGTGTGCCAGAGCGCTGAGAGAGAGAGAGAGAGAATGAGAGCGCTGAAAAAGAAAGAGAGAGCGCTGAGAGAGAGAGAGAGAGAGAGCGCTGAGAGAGAGTGCTCAGAGAGAGAGAGAGAGAGAGAGCGCTGAGAGAGAGAGAGAAAGCTCAGAGAGAGAGAGAGCTCAGAGAGAGCGCAAGAGAGAGAGCTCAGAGAAAGACAGAGCTGAGAGAGAGAGAGAGCTCAGAGAGAGAGAGCTCAGAGAAAGACAGAGCTGAGAGAGAGAGAGAGAGAGCGCGAGAGAGAGAGAGCTGAGAGAGAGCGAGAGAGAGAGAGCGGAGAGAGAGAGCTCAGAGAAAGACAGAGCTGAGAGAGAGAGAGAGCTCAGAGAAAGACAGAGCTGAGAGAGAGAGAGAGCTCAGAGAGAGAGAGCTCAGAGAAAGACAGAGCTGAGAGAGAGAGAGAGCGCGAGAGAGAGAGAGAGCTGAGAGAAAGACAGAGCTGAGAGAGAGAGAGAGCTCAGAGAGAGAGAGCTCAGAGAAAGACAGAGCTGAGAGAGAGAGAGAGCTCAGAGAGAGAGAGCTCAGAGAAAGACAGAGCTGAGAGAGAGAGAGCGAGCTCAGAGAGAGAGAGCGCGAGAGAGAGAGAGCTGAGAGAGAGCGAGAGAGAGAGAGCGGAGAGAGAGAGCTCAGAGAAAGACAGAGCTGAGAGAGAGAGAGAGCTCAGAGAGAGAGAGCTCAGAGAAAGACAGAGCTGAGAGAGAGAGAGAGAGCTCAGAGAGAGAGAGCGCGAGAGAGAGAGAGAGCTGAGAGAGAGCGAGAGAGAGAGAGCGGAGAGAGAGAGCTCAGAGAAAGACAGAGCTGAGAGAGAGAGCTGAGAGAGAGAGAGAGAGAGAGAGAGAGAGAGCGGAGAGAGAGAGCTCAGAGAAAGACAGAGCTGAGAGAGAGAGAGCTCAGAGAGAGAGAGAGAGAGAGAGAGAGCGGAGAGAGAGCTCAGAGAAAGACAGAGCTGAGAGAGAGAGAGAGAGCTCAGAGAGAGAGAGAGCTCAGAGACAGAGAGCTGAGAGAGAGCGAGAGAGAGAGAGCTGAGAGAGAGCTCAGAGAGAGAGACAGAGCGCAAGAGAGAGAGAGAGAAAGTGCTGAGAGAGAGAGACAGAGCAAGAGAGAGAGAGAGTGCGGGAGAGAGACAGAGAGAGAGCTGAGAGAGAGAGAGAGATTGCGCTGAGAGAGAGAGAGAACCCTGATGTAAACAAGCCAAAACAAAAAGACCTCCGTCAAACACGGTTACACCATCCTGCCAAAATCCAAAACAACTGCAGCTGGAGCTTCAGGAATCTGCCTGCTGGAGAACATCCGGGATCTTCTCAGCGACACCTCGAATATGAGCACAGTGTTTGAGGTCTGCTTGCACATTCAACAGTTTTGCAACGTTCCTTCACCCAACGAGGGCAAACGAGGCGAAGACGGAAGACCTCCAGCGATATCCAAGTATAGCAGCCCAAAGACATGTGACCTACACGGTGGAGTCACATTATTATGACCATGTCCTACTTTGGACTGTGGCAGCGTTCTGGTCTGGGGAGTGTTTTGGTGACACTCTCTGTACCAACTCATCCATGTAGAAGACCTTCTCAAACAGTCCATCCTTGCAGATCACATACACCATACATGCTGATTGTCTTCTCTGGGGCGGATGGGATCTTCCAGCAAGACAATGAGATGTCCCACATTGGTTGGAAGAGCTGACCAAAACATCCAAGTACTATCCTGGATCTCTAATTCCCCAGACTTGAACCCTATTAAGCATCTGTGGGACCACCTGGATGGTGGTGTTGGCTCTATGGCTCCTCCTCTATGCTCCCTCCAGCAGCTGTAGGATGCACTGCAGTCAGCATGATACCTCCAGATACCTGTGACCACCTACCAGAACCTTATTGAGTCTTCCAGCCCGTCTAGCTGCTGCACACGGTGGTCACTCTGGATATTAGTTGTAATAATGTGACTCCACTGTGTACCACCTCGTTACTCGACCGTGAACCCACCCATTCAGATTCACTCACAGAGGAACCAGCAGTCGGGGCTGCTCTGGTCGTGTCATGGCTTTTGGCTTATTCCATTAGAAGCTCTGTGTTGGCTTCACTGCGAAGCAACACGTCTAAAGCAGAAGGTCGTAGACTCAACACAGGAGGCCAAGTGTCTGATCTATAATCTGCCCTAATGGAGTATCAGGGGGTCTACAAACACCCCTCGCTCTCCGAACAGCTGGATCACGTCACATTACAGACCACTCATTTCATCCAACGCTGTCCAACTATTTACAAATATCGCCGTTTCTACCACGTCAGACAAAGTTCAACAGAACGCCACGTCACACGGGTCACAGTCCCACCAATGAAACGCATTCGGGGCAGATAGCGTTACTGTAGGGCAAATAAGATGAACACAGAGTCAAGTTACACGTGCACTGAGGCAAAAACACAGAGGCTTCAGAGCAAATACAACAACTTTTGGGATAAATAAGATTTTATGAGTTTGGGGCAAATAACATTACTTTAGGGCAAATGAGACGAGTACAGAGTCAAATTACACGTGTATTGGGGCAAAAAAACTGAGGCTTCAGGGCAAATGAGAAACTTTTGGGGTCAAATGAAGTTAATTTTGGGGCAAATGGGATTAGTTTAAGTCACATTAAATAAACTTACACGTGCACCGGGGCAAAAAAACAGCCATTTCAGGGCAAATGAGACCACTTTCTGGGGGCAAATGAGGTAAGTTTGGGGCAAATGAAATTCATTTTGAGCAGATAACATTACTTTAGGGCAAATGAGAAGAGTTTAGGGTTACATTACACAGGGGCAAAAAACAGGTCTATTAGGGCAAATTAGATGTGTATAATTGTAAAAACAAGTTTCGGAGCAAATGAGAACACTGGCCTAAAAGAGGTGAATTTGAGGCAAATGATGTTCATTTTACAAAGATAAGGGCAAATAGGATGAGTTTAGGGTCAAACTGCATGTGTACTGGGGCAAAAAACAGGGTTCAGGGTAAATGAGAAACTTCTTCGAGCAAATTTAATTAAATCTTGGGCAGGGGGGTGAGTTTAGGGCACAAAAATTAATTTGGGCCAAAAGAGAAGAGTACGGAGTTAAATTACTTGTGTTCTGGGGCAAATACCTGACAAATGAGGTGATGTATTAATGTATTACTCTAAATACAACAGGTTTCAGGTTAAATAAGGCCACTTTTTAGGGGCAAATGAGGTGAGTTTGGGGCAGATAACATTACTTTAGGGCAAATGAGAATATAAAACATGCTTTGAGGCCAATTAGATAACATAAGATGAGATTAAGGCACATTAATTGCATATTAAAGCAAATGATTTTGGGGCAAATAACATACTTTAGAGCAAAAGGTTTCAGAGCAAATTAGCCCCTTTCAGGTAAATTAGATTAAAATATTTCAGAGCAAATTATAGGGTTTAAATTTGTGGGTTAAATTATACCCTTAAAAAAGGGTAGAATTTAATTCTACAAATATACATATAAGCACATTGCCACTGTCCAAACTCCCTGTACTTTCAATGTAAGTCAATGGAACCATTATTCCCAGCTCCCAGTTTTGGAGCATTTCTATTGGTCCACTCATCAGGAAATTTGTACACAGTCTAAATGGCAGTTTCCTCGTTCAAAATGATACAGAAATATCAAAAGTGACAAAAATGGAGATACACGTTTTTGTTCAGACAGCAACACGTACTCAATCAACCTGAAGAACCTGAAGAACCATTTCAACACGCCAAGACCAATTCAAGCTTGCAAACGCCTCTCTGAGTGTTCATGGTTCTATACAGAATCACTGTCTTTAATAAAGAACCACGTGGGCTGTAGAGCAGCTGAGATGAGTTACGGGTCAAATGGCATTCGTTTCACAGCCAACGACGGGGTAAATGATATGTGTCTGGGGCAGATGATACGAGTTTCGGGCAAATGGGGCCACTTTCGGGGCTAATGAGATTTCTCAGAATCCATCTTGGCCATATTAAACGAGTTTAGGTTGAATTACACTCCTCCATAGAGCACCAAGAAGGGTTCTTATACTGGCGTAAACAAGATCCCAACAATTGGAACATTAGAAGAACTCAACATAGCCATCTATAGCACGTTCATCATCAATCTACAGAACATTTGATCATTTAAAGAACCATTTGAGTGCTAATCATTCTATGGAGGGTGAGTTATAGATCAAATTCCACAGCAGTTTCGTTTTCACAGCAAATGGAATGACTTGTGGGGTAAATGAGATGGTTCTGGGGCACATGATATGAGTTTTGGGTAATTGGGACACCTTTGGGCGCAATGGGATGCATTTGGTGGGGTGAATGGAGGTCCAGAGGGGCATAAAAGGCCACAAGTAAAACGTGAGATGACCCAAATAAGAATTTGCAGGGTGGTTCTATTTATGCCTCCTACTGTTTGTAATGTCCTGCATATTTATGGCTGTATATTAGTTGCTGGGCTTTGAACTGTAGTGGAATTAATCTATTGTTTAATTGCACTGTAAGTAGTTACGAGTAGTGCGGGATCAGCAAAAGTGGGCTGTCAGATAAAGTGGGAGGAAATAAGCCTCAGCTGTAGTGTTGTTTGAGTGACGGGGTCAAATTAACCCTTTCATGCACAACCTGGGTCAAAAGTGACCCGACTACCCAACAAGAAATTAATTTCATCATTCAAGCTTCCATGAATTCCTCACTTTACTCATTTCTGATCATCACAAATCCTGATTTCAGTTTAATTACTGTATGTATTTAATATAAATCATCCCAATATTCTATATTTCGATAATTCTTACACCCTTATTTACAGGAGGGGTCTTCACTTTGAATGTGAGTCAATGGAAGCTAGTTTGGAGCATTTTTTTTGGTCCATTTATCAAGAAATTGTCAGTCAATTTAAACGGATGGCAGCTGCTGCATTCAAATAATGCAGAAAAATAAAAAAAATAATAAAATTGGAGATGCATGTTTTTTTTGGACAGGGACTAAATATAATGATATATGATATAATGAGACTTTATGTAGGATTTCTGAAAAATATAACAAAGACATTAACATTAGTTGAATATGGCCATTATAATATATATAACAATACAATATGGCATATTAAAGTACAATATAATAAATAATATGGCATTTTAAACATGACATGCCCCTCAGTGTATATATAGTGACTGCTCTCCAGTCTGAATGCAAACAGCATGTAAAACACATCAAAACCTGACTGACAACCATATATACCAAGAAAGCACAGCGTAACTAAACAAGCCTTAAATCTGTATCAGGCACAGAACCTTCACAGCACTGGGGCCCATACAACCACCACAAGGACGCAAGTCATTCAGCATTTGTTTTCATTGGCCTGGCATCACCGCTTTGGGTGTGGCCATAATTTTGAAAGCATTCTGGAACATCTACCATTGCTTAGTGCTCCGTACTGCTGCCCAGTAAACAGGGAAGACCCTGAAGGAACGCTCCACTGTTCCACTGTGGATGTGCAGCCAGGACGACCGAGTTTTCGATCTTAATCTTGAGACCAGAGCAGCTTCACAGTCTGCAGCGCTGAGTATCATCTCTTTCCCACCGATCTGTTTGCTGAACTAGTATAAATAGTATTAGTATCAGTTTCTGGTTTAACTGCATCACCAGCAGCTCAGTGGGTAAAGACTGACTACACATCCATGTATGTTTATTATTACAGTATATTTATATCCTGCCTGCTCCAGATTAGCTGGTCTGATTGTGTGATTCAGGCTTGTGTACAGCTTTTTGATTGGATGCACAGATTCCGGAATACAACAGTTTTTTTGGGATTTTTTTCCCATAGAGATGAATAGGAGGGAAAAGTTCACGCCAATCTACTGAACTTCTGCTTAACCCACAGACACTGTTTTACATACACTGACTCAGGGCAGACCCCCGACCACGACTGCAGTGTTGGGTCAAGCCACACTCGTCTGTTTGTCATTTTTTTTCCCCATCCCTCTTTTTCCCCATTCATTTTCAGTCACACCCAAACATCATGGTTTCATTTAACCTGAAGCCTCCAAACTGCCTATACTCACTCAGACCAGATCCCTAAATAATAATCCACACACATACTGACCCACACTCCTCTATTTGTTGTTTATTCATCCCACGTTCCTCCCATAGGGTCCCATTTGTTTTCAGCCGAACCCAAACTTTAGGGTTTTGTTAAACCTACAGTCTCCAAACTGCCTGAACTCACTCAGAGCAGACCCCCAAACACTAATCCACACACATACTGATCCATACTCCTATATTTGTTGTTTATTCATCCCACGTTCCTCCCATAGGGTCCCATTAATTTTTGTCTAAACCCAAACATTACGGTTTTGTTAAACCTACCTTCACCAAACAACTGCCTGTACTCACTCAGGACATACCCCCAAACACTAATCCACAGATATACTGACCCATACTCCTCTATTTGCCGTTTATTCATTAGCATTCCTCCCATAGGGTCCCATTCAATTTTGTCTGAACCCAAACATTAGGGTTTTGTTAAACCTACAGTCGCCAAACTGCCTGAACTCACTCAGAGCAGACCCCCAAACACTAATCCACACACATACTGATCCATACTCCTCTATTTGTCATTTATTTATCCCGCGTTCCTCCCATATGGTCCAATTCATTTTTGTCTGAACCCAAACATTAGTATTTTGTTAAACCTACAACCACCAAACTGCTTAAACTCAGAGCAGACCCCCAAACACCCCATAGGGTCCCATTCATTTTTGGTCTAACCCAATTACTAACCCATTAGTATTATTTTTTTATGTACATGCATATTTTCCTTGTTGGACGTATTAGAAGGTTTTCATCGTACCGCCCACCTCTTAATCTTGAGACCACATCAGCTTCATAGTCTGCAGTGCTGAGTATCAGCTCTTTCCCACCGACCTGCCGCGCATGTTTGTTGAACTGTTGTTTTTAGAGGAACTGCAAAAAAAAAAAAAAAAGAACAAGGCACTACACGTGCCGCTGGGCGCTTTGAACATGACACCGGCTGACACAGCTTCGGTTACGCTGCTCTGATTGGAAACATCTGGTGGCAGAGAGCGGAGGAGTTCAGCGCGGAGTTTACGGAGTTCAGCTCTAACAGGACACAGCCTGGACGCTGCCGTTTGGATCTGGGAGATGTCCGGCTGACCATATGGAGCGCGGGATCTTCCGGAGGTCGCATCTACTGATAGTAAATCAAAACTCCACTATCAGCGCACTGGAAACCTGCGCCTGAGGACACGGGGCGATATATAATTAGCACGAACGCTGCCTCGATAGCTATCGTATTAAGCTCTTTGTCCCGGGAACTCTCCGAAAATACACCCGGACGGGATTTATCTTGATTTACTGCGGCAGAGGAAGCCGATTTTGGACCCGGGACCCAGGTTTTGATGGTGTCGGGACGATAAATGCCAATGGCTGGGTAGAGACCCCAGCGCCTCAGCCATGGGCCACGGTTCAGTACGGCCGTATAAAACATGTGTGCGGTGCCTAATGAGAAAGCCAGACGCTGGGCGACGGCCCATTGGCACCCAGTCTCCACTGGCCAGCTCTGCTGGAAAGCAGATGCTCCGGAATGGCCAGGCGTGATCACAGGAATGCTTCGGTGGGATACCTGTGAGGATGTAGTGGAGATCAGGGGACTGTACCATCAAAGAGGATGAGGTCAAGAGTGACGTCAAGTTGGGACGGCTGCGGAATTCTGTCAATCCGTCACTCGTCCGGCGCCCGAGTCGGGAAATTAATTGAAATCCTATAGGGAAGAGTGTCTGATGACCTAATCCCTGGAACGTCTTGAAAGCCGGCCAGTGTTTTCAACCAGCCGAACATCAATTCTTTGCCTGTTTTCTCTGTAAACTCTATAAATTTTCACTCGATCCGGTAACTAATAAGAAGAGGCTCCAGAACCGGACACGCTGGGAAAAGCGAACTTTGATTTAGTCCTAAATCAACCAAACCAAACCCCACCGCATGAACGACTCGGTGAGGCCCGTTTGCTGGACGACGGGTTTTAAGGTCACGAGGGAATCGATCACAAAGCCTAAAAACAAGACAGCAGCGAATGCTTGGCATTTGACAAATGGGCTTGAATAGATGGAGGCGGAGGAAGGGGGGGCTTTTCTAGTATTCCCGGACCCTGAAAGTGCCAGGAGGAAACAGTAGCTAAATAAATGAGGAAAAAGACAAATCCTTAACCAACTGAATTCATTAGAGAAACACATTCACGGTGACTGAGCACGCCGCTGCTATCATAATGAATATTAATTGCGGTAACCTTCGGAGGGTGATTAGGAATGTGGCCTGAAGGAGCCCCGGCGAGGCTTCATACAATAGTGCGGCTTTAGCCCACCGCTAACAAAAGAATTCCACTGACGAACCAATTTCAAAGGAATGTCGTGACGGGAAACAAAAAAAAAGGACAAACCTATACGCACAGACGTGTCACCAGAGTTAGATAACTGAAACGGATCAGTATTCCATACTGGATGGCTTTCAAAAGGAATATACCAGGAATATCACAGCAGCAAAGCCTGGACAGACGGTGGACACACACCAAAAATAAAGAGTAATAAATTAGAAATTTTGCTTTAAACTTCAATATGAGCTCACTGTAATCAGACAGAGCACAAATCAAGTTGCATGCATTTGGAGTTATAGGTGCTGGTAAGGATGAACGATATGATGATACTTGATCAATATCGAGATATATATTGTGATATATTGTGACAGCATGTCCATAGAAAAAACATTTTTTTATTATTTGAACATGATGACTGATCTTTATATGCTGTGATGAATGGACCAATAGAAATGCACCAACATCACTTACCATAATAAAATCCTCCTTATATTGACTTACATTGAAATGAAGTTATGGTTTTGTTCTCTCCTGTAAAGTTACTACTTTGAAGTGACAATATGCATATCTTTCATGTTACCTCCAGGTGATCAATCATTTTCAGCTATACTGATGAGACGCAACTCTACATTCCCATTCCATCTGATAATCTACACACGGCTGTGCGTCAGATATTTCTCAGTGGATTTCACAAAATACTCTACAACTGAATCATCAGATACTAATTTTGGTGGTGAAACTCAGATACTCAGCTTCTTTAGCGACAAATATCATACCTGAAGTAGAAACCTTGCTGTGATCTTAGACTTTGAGCTCTGTTTAATGTAAACACAGTCAGTAAAATTCTGCTTTTCCGTCTCAGAGTGATGCAGAGAAACTAGTTCATGTGTTTGTTGAAGAGTTGATCGCTGTAATGGTCAGAGTTGATCACTGTAATGGTCAGAGTTGATTACTGTAATGGTCAGAGTTGATCGCTGTAATGGTCAGAGTTGATCACTGTAATGGTCAGAGTTGATCACTGCAATAGTCAGAGTTGATCGCTGTAATGGTCAGAGCTAATCACTGTAATAGTCAGAGTTGATCGCTGTAATGGTCAGAGCTGATCACTGTGATAGTCAGAGTTGATCGCTGTAATGGTCAGAGTTGATCTCTGTAATGGTCAGAGTTGATCACTGTAATGGTCAGAGTTGATCACTGTAATAGTCAGAGTTGATCACTGTAATAGTCAGAGTTGATCTCTGTAGTGGTCAGAGTTGATCACTGTAATGGTCAGAGTTGATCACTGTAATAGTCAGAGTTGATCGCTGTAATGGTCAGAGCTGATCACTGTGATAGTCAGAGTTGATCGCTGTAATGGTCAGAGTTGATCACTGTAGTGGTCAGAGTTGATCACTGTAATGGTCAGAGTTGATCACTGTAATGGTCAGAGTTGATCGCTGTACTGGTCAGAGTTGATCACTGTAATAGTCAGAGTTGATCTCTGTAGTGGTCAGAGTTGATCACTGTAATAGTCAGAGTTGATCGCTGTAATGGTCAGAGCTGATCACTGTAATAGTCAGAGTTGATCGCTGTAATGGTCAGAGCTGATCACTGTAATAGTCAGAGTTGATCACTGTAATGGTCAGAGCTGATCACTGTAATAGTCAGATTTGATCTCTGTACTGGTCAGAGTTGATCACTGTAATAGTCAGAGTTGATCTCTGTAGTGGTCAGAGTTGACCACTGTAATGGTCAGAGTTGATCTCTGTAATGGTCAGAGTTGATCACTGTAATGGTCAGAGTTGATCACTGTAATGGTCAGAGTTGATCTCTGTAATGGTCAGAGTTGATCTCTGTAATGGTCAGAGCTGATCGCTGTAATGGTCAGAGTTGATCACTGTGATAGTCAGTGTTGATCATTGTAATAGTCAGAGTTGATCTCTGTAGTGGTCAGAGTTGATCACTGTAATGGTCAGAGTTGATCTCTGTAATGGTCAGAGTTGATCTCTGTAATGGTCAGAGTTGATCGCTGTAATGGTCAGAGTTGATCTCTGTAATGGTCAGTGTTGATCGCTGTAATGGTCAGAGTTGATCGCTGTAATGGTCAGAGTTGATCTCTGTAATAGTCAGTGTTGATCTCTGTAATGGTCAGAGTTGATCTCTGTAATGGTCAGTGTTGATCGCTGTAATGGTCAGAGTTGATCGCTGTAATGGTCAGAGTTGATCGCTGTAATGGTCAGAGTTGATCTCTGTAATGGTCAGTGTTGATCGCTGTAATGGTCAGAGTTGATCGCTGTAATGGTCAGAGTTGATCTCTGTAATGGTCAGTGTTGATCTCTGTAATGGTCAGAGTTGATCTCTGTAATGGTCAGTGTTGATCGCTGTAATGGTCAGAGTTGATCTCTGTAATGGTCAGTGTTGATCTCTGTAATGGTCAGAGTTGATCTCTGTAATGGTCAGTGTTGATCGCTGTAATGGTCAGAGTTGATCGCTGTAATGGTCAGAGTTGATCTCTGTAATGGTCAGTGTTGATCTCTGTAATGGTCAGAGTTGATCTCTGTAATGGTCAGTGTTGATCGCTGTAATGGTCAGAGTTGATCGCTGTAATGGTCAGAGTTGATCTCTGTAATAGTCAGTGTTGATCTCTGTAATGGTCAGAGTTGATCTCTGTAATAGTCAGAGTTGATCTCTGTAATGGTCAGAGCTGATCGCCGTAGTGGTCAGAGTTGATCACTGTGATAGTCAGTGTTGATCACTGTAAGGGTCAGCAGCTGGGATCCTAACAATCACTAAACAGATCTCAGATCAGTCCTGTTTTAAAAGAGCTGCACTGACTACCTGTATCTTTTAGAACAGACTCTAAACTTCTGTACTCGTCTATAAAGCTCTAGATAATCTAGAAACTGCTACATCACAGAACATCTCTCTGTTTATGTTCCAGCGGCTGATCTTAGATCTCTCTATCTTCTTATACTTCCACACCTGACACACCTTTAGAGTATTAATACTCAGATTCTGCTGTTACTGTGTCTGTAAAGCACTCTGAGCTGCCACTGTTTTGAAAAGCTCTATAAATAAAGATCATTGTTACAAAATTAGTATCATTTAGCTTGTTTAAATTTATTTACTATATTGTGAATATAGACACATGCATGTTTATTATTATTAATATTATTTCTATATGTATATGTATATTTTGCCTATTTTCACAAATTAAATCTCAGAAAAGTTTAATATTGTCCTTCATTACATAATGTTTTCACCATACCGCCCACCTCCAGCTTCTGTAATGATTGTAGTGGGTTTTAAAAAATGTATGACCAGTGTGAACACGCTGACCTCTTCGATAGGTCAAGCCTGGCATCACGCCTTCAGAAAACTCTGCCCTTTATTTTCAATGTGAAGACCAGATACAGAACAAACTGACCACTTAAACACCCCGAGGAAGGCGTGGGAGGCAAGAGTACACACTACTGCTACTGCACACAGGCCCCTCATCCAGAATGGCCTTGGACAGGGTCAGTGACCCAAACCACAATATTCTATGTCCATTTTATTGTGAGTTAACATTCTGGCTGTTTGAATATCATCACTCTCCAAAGAAAAAAACAGGTACCTCCATTTTTGTTGTTTTTAATTTTTTATTTGAAACAGACAGCTGCTGAAAGTTTCATGCTGAATGGACCAATAGAAATGCTCCAGAACAGCTTAGAAGAAATTCTGGTTCCATTGACTTGCATTGAAAGTAAGGAACGTTTTTGTTCTCTGCTGTAAAGTTATTATCTTAGACAGCACCAGAGTCTGGGTGTTAACGTCCTAGTACAGGCTACAATATATAATGTAAACAATAACAACACACTTATTTCGCTCTGCTTTAAGCTTTAGCTCAGCTGTCCTCCTGCAGGACACTGTTAACCAAAGTGGAACAATTTCTTGTCCAATGTTGAGTCTCTTCTACTAGGGGTGTAAAAAATATTGAAATATTGAAAATCGGGATATTATGTTTTCTGATACTGTATCGATTCTTAAAAACAAAGTATTGATACACAGATTCCTGGCAGACAGTGACTCATTGTGTGTTGTGTTTAAACCTATATTTTTGAATATTGTGAACGATATTATACCCTGAAATATCGTGCCATATCACCCATCCCTAATTATCACATCAGGGTACTACTTTTACTGTTTTTAGCAAAATAAAAATTCACACTTTTTTTCATTTCCCCTCATATATCTACTAGAAACAGATTTTATCTCCAGTATCATTCACTTTACTTCAGTCCTGGATATATGGAGATATTTGGAGTGCATTATTTAGTATCGTGACATTCTGGATCATTGACTTCTGTTACTATCTGATGAAATTTTTTTTTTTTCATATCTCAGTTAGGGGTGTGCTAAATCATATCGTATGCAATAACAACATTTAATTTTCATTTTGTTGTAGAAGTGTATTCTTGATTTTTTTTTTCAAATTCAATGTTTTGTCATATCGCCAAGAGTATCGTTATCACAAAAATAACATGAAACATTATGATATTATTGTACTGCCATATCGCCCACCCCTACTCTGACCACTAGATGGCAGTGTTGCAATCAATTTTTCAGCTCCACTCCATCATTAACAAGCAGCACAAGGGTGCAGTGCTATTGTAAGCATTGAGAAACCTGTTCATACAGTGGTGTGTTTTAATAGTAGGATTTGAAAAATCACAGTATATATTACTTTGCTTTCAGTATCGCAATATATCGTGATATACTGAATCGTGACCTCTGTATCACGATACCTATTGTATCGCCAGCTTCTTGCCAATACACAGCCCAATTACCCACTAGCTCTGCGAGAATTTTCTTGGTGATGCCACATGACCAGCAGTCTGCCTTAGGGTCAGGGCCCTAAATGCACAATAGGATTATTTTATTTTTACCTGAGAATCCTATTTGGCTGAGGAACCACAAGGGGGCAGTAAATGAGCTGCTTGTTACTGACCTGACCCCCGACCTAGGCTATCAATCAGATGTCTAAAGGAAAATGGGATTCCTAACAACCACCTGCATGACCTGGCAACTGTCCCTATCAGATAAGCAGTGCTTTCATCTCTGAGAGAGAGGAGAGCGTCAAGCTCCATCTTCAGATCTGAGAACATCCTTCCACTGTGAGATCTGAAATGATGTGTAGCAGCTCCTCACTGAGAACAGGAGATACAGACACATCAAACAAAGAAGCTGGACAGTGGACTGACCACCCCAGAGTCTAGAACCTCAACACCACTGGACATGTTTGAGGTTATTTGGACGTTGAGAGTCAGAAAGTAAGAGCTGAACCAGCTTTAAGACTGGACTTCGGAAGAGAGTCTGCAGAATCCACAATCAATGCATTTCATATGTTTTCAGCTTCTAACACAAACAAATAAATAAATTAATAAAATCATTGTTTTGCTTGGAAATTAAATAAATGTGATGTTGGACTTTAACTGAAGCCTAATGATATAACTCACAAGTTACTGTGAGTCTACTGAAATTCCAGGTCACTCTAATTCACAGTGTATGGCTTTTCACCACTACTGTAATGAGCTCTTCTGGTTCACTACAAACTCTAACTGCTCCAACAGTTCAATTACAGCACTGTTCTTAGAGCAGCTGTTGGGAAATCCACAACAACAAGTACTGAAATTACCGTAAACAGTGGCTCATATAACCTGGATTAGGCAAGTTTCACAACCATAATCTGATCAGCTCAACAGCCAAAGCAGCATTAAACTACAAACAGCATACTAAACACAGAGTTCACCAGTAAGAACAGTAGATCTGATTAGAACAGATGTAAATAATCATACATACAATATAAAGTATCATGAATATGTTATTGTGAAAGAAGTAGATTATATCTTAAGCTCCAGTTTGAAGAACAAAGTGAAGTTCCAGATTTCTCCTGGACGCCCCAGACATTGTATGAATGTATTCAGTTCCTTCAGCAGCAAATCTTGATTTAGCTTAATGAAGTACTGAGCAGTCAAAGCAGGTATTAGATGAGAACTGTAAATAACACTGGGTTGTTTAGGAGAAGCTTGGAAAGGGTTAAATAAACACACTGACGTATGTAAAAGCACTACTTATTCTATTAATACTGTTTAGTATTTAATAATAAAGTGATTACTGAGTAAATAAATGATTCAGTCTGGAAAATAATAGCTTTTAATATATAATAATGTCCCAGAGTGCCTAAATACATGGTTGCTGTCCAAAGAAAAACATACATCTCCATTTTTGTCCATTGTTTTTTTTGTTTTTTGAACACGACAACTGCAGCTTAAATCATATCCAGATTTTATGATGAATGGACCAAAAGAAATGCTCCAAAATAGCTTGGAAGGAATTCTGGGTCCATTGACTTACATTGACAGTGAAGAGAGTTTTTGGCCTCTCCTGTAAATCTACTATTTTAGAGATACTTGTTTTATTGGACAGTGATGATGTACACTACTGCTCAAAAGTTTGGGATCACAGTGAAATGTTCTTGTTTTAATGGAGTATCTTCTTCCTTAACACAACAATGGACTGACAGGTCTCTAAAGAAAGTTGTTTCTTTCTGGTCATTGTGAGTCGGTCAGCAAGCCATCAACTGCTGATCTTCAGATACTAAACTAACCTAGAATGTTGTTCTCCCTTTTATACTCACTTATTAGTAGAATGTTTTTCAGCTGTGATCACAATTGAGCAAGAGTGTCTAACAACCAATTAGACCAATAACATCCTTAACTTGGATTGGTGGTCGTACCAGGAGATTTAGACAGAGGACTGAGAATTACTGATAATAGGACTATATGCAAAATAAGCCTCTATACAAAAATAGACTTTAATACAAACATTTTTATTCTTTAAAAATCATCTGATACACTTACATTAATTGTGAAATGGACAGTATTGTTTGTGAATTGCATGAAAATTGCATGAAATGAAATTTGCAAGTGATACTAAACTTTTGAGCGGTAGTGTATATCCTAGCCTTAACCTTAAGTCTCATCCAAACCCACACGCTGAGATCCACCACATGTGTTTCTAGGGAGTTGAACATCTACAGAAAACCAATTAAAGTCTAAACTGAGAGTCTCAGATAAAATCAGCTCAGAACAAACTGAACACCAAGAACCCACAATGAGGTAGAACATCCAGAACCTCCAGCCCCACTCCAGCCTACAGCAGCCCACAGAGCTGGACCTAACCAGATACCCAGCCCAAAGTCGAGCCTGTCCACCAGGAAAGGATCTGAGGAGCAGTCCTCAACATCAGACAATCCTCAACAACTCTGACCCCAGATTGGCTAAACCGAGAGACCCCGCTTTGTGGAACACCTGGTGACCCCACAAACTCCACCAAACCACTGACCCTCATTCAACCAGAGGCTCATCAGGAGCAAAGCACGCGAGAAACTTACACTCATCTGTTGTCGGGGTACAAGGCGCGCGTGCGCACACAGCCGCTCCTCCAAAGTGCACCAGAACAACGAGAGCCTTGTGTGCCTCGCGGAGGAGACCGCGGCACACCCACGGAACGCGACACGAGAAGATGCTCCTTCGGTATCCACTTAAATGATATCCATCTCCGCGTCCGGGTCCCGCTGCGGCGTGCTCACAAACAAACGCTCCAGGTGCGGGTGCGCGCGCGCGTCTGCGTCTCCCGTTGCGTCCAGCACGAGGTCAGAGTAAAGTTTCCCCAGAAAGAAGTGAGCGCGCGGAGCCACGTCCAGCTTCGGTGACGAGCAGCAGCTGCAGCAGCATCCAACTCTGCACTCCGGACTTCCAGCGAGTGAAACAAGACGCGGGGAAGCCCCGCCCACCTTCATTTGCATAATTTATTCACCACGTGGAGGCGCGTAGTGGCGATCCCTCGCTGCGCTGACAGGGGGCGCCAGATAGGGCGAGAGAGAGAGAGAGAGAGAGAGAGAGAGAGAGAGAGAGAGGCGCAGGTTCGGTGTTGAGCAGACTGCTGGTGCCACCCATCTGCGCGAGAGGGAAGTGATTCCTGCTGGTTCTGGTTCTGCTGCTCACCAGCTTCTCCTGCTGCATGGAATCACGTTTCCTCCCCATCTTCTAGTATCTAATGTCCTGTGTGACCCACACAGTCAGTAGATCCACTGTATCTCCACTCACTGTCCACTGTATCAGCTCCACTGTATCTACACTCACTGTCCACTGTATCAGCTCCACTGTACCTCCACTCACTGTCCACCGTATCAGCTCCACTGTATCTACACTCACTGTCCACCGTATCAGCTCCACTGTATCTACACTCACTGTCCACTGTATCAGTTCCACTGTATATACACTCACTGTCCACTGTATCAGCTCCACTGTATCTACACTCACTGTCCACTGTATCAGCTCCACTCACTGTCCACCGTATCAGCTCCACTGTATATACACTCACTGTCCACTGTATCAGCTCCACTGTATCTACACTCACTGTCCACCGTATCAGCTCCACTGTATCTACACTCACTGTCCACTGTATCAGCTCCACTGTATCCAGACTCACTGTCCACTGTATCAGCTCTACTGTATCTACACTCACTGTCCACTGTATCAGCTCCACTGTATTTACACTCACTGTCCACCGTATCAGCTCCACTGTATCTACACTCACTGTCCACTGTATCAGCTCCACTGTATCTACACTCACTGTCCACTGTATCAGCTCCACTGTATCTCCACTCACTGTCCACTGTATCAGCTCCACTGTATCTACACTCACTGTCCACCGTATCAGCTCCACTGTATCTACACTCACTGTCCACCGTATCAGCTCCACTGTATCTACACTCACTGTCCACCGTATCAGCTCCACTGTATCTACACTCACTGTCCAACGTATCAGCTCCACTGTATCTACACTCACTGTCCACCGTATCAGCTCCACTGTATATACACTCACTGTCCACTGTATCAGCTCCACTGTATCTACACTCACTGTCCACTGTATCAGCTCCACT
Source organism: Megaleporinus macrocephalus (assembly GCA_021613375.1). Taxonomy (NCBI): domain Eukaryota; kingdom Metazoa; phylum Chordata; class Actinopteri; order Characiformes; family Anostomidae; genus Megaleporinus; species Megaleporinus macrocephalus. Next base: position 38,586,543 of record CM038716.1, read on the forward strand.
GTATCTACACTCACTGTCCACCGTATCAGTTCCACTGTATCAGCTCCACTGTATCTCCACTCACTGTTCACTGTATCAGCTCCACTGTATCTACACTCACTGTCCACTGTATCAGCTCCACTGTATCTACACTCACTGTCCACTGTATCAGTTCCACTGTATATACACTCACTGTCCACTGTATCAGCTCCACTGTATCTACACTCACTGTCCACTGTATCAGCTCCACTGTATCAGCTCCACTGTATCAGCTCCACTGTATCTCCACTCACTGTCCACCGTATCAGCTCCACTGTATCTCCACTCACTGTCCACCGTATCAGCTCCACTGTATCTACACCCACTGTATCAGCTCCACTGTATCTACACCCACTGTCCACTGTATCAGCTCCACTGTATCTACACCCACTGTATCAGCTCCACTGTATCTACACCCACTGTATCAGCTCCACTGTATCTACACCCACTGTCCACTGTATCAGCTCCACTGTATCTACACTCACTGTCCACTGTATCAACTCCACTGTATCTACACCCACTGTATCAGCTCCACTGTATCTACACCCACTGTCCACTGTATTAGCTCCACTGTATACACACCCACTGTATCAGCTCCACTGTATCTACACCCACTGTATCAGCTCCACTGTATCTACACCCACTGTCCACTGTATCAGCTCCACTGTATCACCACTCACTGTCCACTGTATCAGCTCCACTGTATCTACACTCACTGTCCACTGTATCAGCTCCACTGTATCTACACTCACTGTCCACTGTATCAGCTCCACTGTATCTACACTCTCTGTTCACTGTATCAGCTCCACTGTATCTCCACTCTCTGTTCACTGTATCAGCTCCACTGTATATACACTTACTGTCCACTGTATCAGCTCCACTGTATCTACACTCACTGTCCACTGTATCAGTTCCACTGTATATACACTCACTGTCCACTGTATCAGCTCCACTGTATCAGCTCCACTGTATCTCCACTCACTGTCCACCGTATCAGCTCCACTGTATCTCCACTCACTGTCCACCGTATCAGCTCCACTGTATCTACACTCACTGTCCACTGTATCAGCGCCACTGTATCTACACTCACTGTCCACTGTATCTGCTCCACTGACCATACAGGAGCTACACTTACAGACTGTAGTTCATCTGATTCTCTGTATACTTTATTACTCTGTTCTTTAATGATCAGGACCCCAACAGGACCACCACAGAGCAGCTACTATTAGGGAGGTGGGTTATTTTTAGTACTGCAGTGACACTGATATGGTTGTGGTGTGTTGGTGTGTGTTGTCCACCAACCAAACCTGTTGGCAACATCCTGTGTAAAAGCATCCTGTGGGCCAGCGTCCTGTGTCCACTGATGAAGGACTAAAGGAACACAAACTGTGCAGCAGCAGATGAGCTACTGTTTCTGACTTTACATCTACAAGGTGGACCAGCAAGTAGTAGGAGTTTCTAATAGAGTGGACAGTGAGTGGACACAGTGTTTACTCCAGTTCTACTATGTGCACCAAACCCTGTGACTCCAGGACACCAGCTTACTCAAGCGTCCAGTGCCTGATGGGTTATTAGAGTCCGTCTGGATCTTCTAAGGTCTGCTTTTATGCTGTTTCTCAAAAACATATACAGGACCAGATCTTGAGTCAGTGCTAATCCTAGACTACAAGAGAATTCCCACTGGTTTACCGCTGGCACTGTAATTTGACCCAGGACAGTGTTTATCCATGTCTGGAAAACCGGAAATCATCAAGAACACAGAATCTAAATTTGGACAGATAGTTTTTTCAGCTAAGAGTGTTTAAGAAAGCTGGTTCTCTGAAACGATGGACGGGAGAACAGTGTAGAGTATCTGTTTCTCCAGAAACGATGCCAACTTTGACAGCATGTCGATTGCCGAAACCCAGTTTTAGGAACGTCATTAAAAATCCGTGTTTAATATATTTAGCTGGATGATGAAAATGAAACAGTTAATGATGGTGAAATCAGACCCCATGTTATATGACCTGCTTCTTCAAATATTTCTTCTATTAAATTAAATGTCTGCTACAACAGATTTTTTTTAATACAAAATATTTGAATTAAAAAGTCTTATTGTGGTGGAAATGGGCCAGAACGTTCCGGAGCCCTACTGAGGAAACAGAAGTCGAGTCAGAACAGTGTTCCAGCTCGGATAGTGAAAATGTAGGTAATAGTTTTTATAGAGAAACCAGGTACACAGGGCTCAGTGAAAGGTCCTGAATACTTTCCAATATCAGATCATGTTTATGCATTAAACTGATGAGTAGATAAAAAAGAGCCACACAAAACAAATAACTCAAACAGTTCTATAGTTTTTATTCATTCATTGGTGATAATGAAGGTCAGGAGGTTCAATCAAGAGGATGATAATCAGGTGTGTGGAGTGTGGCTGACCCCAAAACATCAACCTTCAACCGTCTTCACCACCAAAGTCTGGACACACACATCTGTTAATGGAGCCACGTCTCAGTCAAATGAGAATGACTTAATATCCAGCTCTATTAATTCAACATCACAGTTATCAATCGATCAATTAATCAATCTGTCAGTCAGCCAGCCAGTCAGTCAGTCAGTCAGTCAGTCAACCAATCAATAAATCAACCAGCCAACCAACCAACCAACCAACCAACTGATCAACCAATCCATTAATTAACTGCTTAACCAATCAGTCAGTCAACCAACCAACCAAATCAATGAATCAATTGCTCAATCAACCAATTTACTGATCAACCAACCAACCAACTAATCAGTCAGCCAACCAACAAAGCAATCAATTACCCAACATTTGTTTGATGGTGACCCTTATTTTCAAGGCAGCAAAACATTTACAAACTAAATATCTGAATTGAAAGAAAACAAACAAATTGACGAACAATAATATGGAAAATGAATTAAGAAAACAATTAAAAATAAAAAATAAATAAATAAATAAAAAAAGCCAGATATATAAAAAATAACATTTCCACACAACAGGATAAATAGACAAAATCAAATTTGGATGTAGAAGTACAGGGTAAATCAGAAACTTATTTTACCATCTTTTAATGTAATATTTAATATAATAACACAAAAACAAACAATAAACAATGAATTAGCAACAAGAAACACAATATGTTTAATACTGAGTGCAGTTCATCTCAGTTTACAGGCTTATTATATTTTTCTAATTTCTTTAAAAAATTGGCCAAAAAAGACCAATCAGAACAAATTTTTGATTTCCAGGCAGATTTTCCAGAATTCAACCAATCGTCACATCTTAAATGACTTTGGGAATTCCAATGTCTACCGAAAATGTGGAAGTACTGTACGGAATACTTCAATTTATAATACACTCTTAGTCAAAAGTTTGGGACACACCTACATAGACAGAGCTGATACGTGTAAAACGTGGTGCAGTTAGCTGCTTCGCTAACAGCACAGCTCTTCAACAGAGCCAGGTGCTTTGCTTTAACTTGTTGTGCTCGTGCCTCAGCTTACCTGCCAGCTGCTCTGCTTTTGATTAGATAGTGTATATTTCCAATTTGTTTATCAGTGTATATACATTATCAGTCAAAAGTTTGGACACACATACCCAGGTTCTTCTTATTTGTTCTATATTAATAGTAATAATATTAGTGAATAAGTGTGAGGAGATCAGAACTATAGAATAAGAGGTATGGAATTATTCCTGGAGCAGAATTAAACATCTGGTTGTGTTTAAAGAATGCTTAGAGGGTCTTTTAGAAATGAGCCCTGATGCAGGTTTACATACTTTGAACATTCTGACAAGCAGCTTTATGAGGAGCCACATGAGCTGCTTCTCTACCAGGACTGAAGAAGATAGATAGATAGATAGATAGACAGATAGATAGATAGATAGATAGATAGATAGATAGATAGATAGATAGATAGATAGATGCTTCTCTAACAGGACTGAAGAAGATAGATAGATAGATAGATAGATAGATAGATAGATAGATAGATAGATAGATAGATGCTTCTCGAACAGGACTGAAGCTCTTTACAGCTCTTATAAATATATATATATATATATATATATATATATATATATATATATATATATATATATATATATTCTCATTTTTATATTTAAATACAGTCAAATGTTTGTATTAGTAATTTGTGTACATGGGCTCCAACTTCACTACTTACACTCGTCTCTTAACACATTCCGATCTAAATGTTTTTATAGTTATACACATCTATGTTCAGGTAGGTGTGTCCAAACTTTTGACTGTCAGTGTAAGCTAATTTTGGGGTGTTTTAGATCTGCAGAGTTTGAGTGATGATGTTCTTTGAGGTAAGGTTGGAGAGAAGATCCCGATCACAATTATCCGTGACTGGAAAGATCTTTTTTGAGGTGTGTATCAAAACCCGGCCACCTCTGGATGCGATGTGGATACGCCGATAACTCACTGAGGGGTTGATGTGAACTTTCGAGATGGTTTTGTCACCTTTATGGAGCTGGGAAACCTGGTTTTGGATGAGAGCAGCTGAGAGCGGGCCAAGGCGTTAACAGCTTGATGGTTGGAGACTTGTAGCTGAACGCTTCTTCCCATCTGGCGAATATCTGAGAGAAGCGTGCATTCGGACTTTGATCTGCTGCAGAACTCGAGCCATGACCCTGGATCACTTCCTCGCCCCATCCATCCTGAGAGACAGCGTCACTGTCTGTCCACATATAAATCCTCCTGACGTGCGTGTAGGCCGAGGAATGCTGAGGTGTTCAGACTTCAGTCACCAGTTCAGAACTGATGTTGTGCAAATGCAAGTTTCCCAGAGGTTCAGCTCCAGGTCTTCGTTCCAGCAACGTTCCTCATACCTGCTGTTGCAAGGTCACAGTACTGTATGGTCTGTATGATGGATGCGAATCGTCTAATAACTCATTGGTTTTCGATTAAATTCAAAATCAATTATGAATCCACATCAAAGTTTATCTGTCACATACGATACAACTTGCAGCTATATGCTTTAACAACTGCTGCACATATAAAACAATAACAAAGCTAATATATATAGATATATAGAATATATAGAATATATAGAAGCTAATATATCCAGCCCTACAGACTGACCTCAAACATAATTTCAGTGATGATCTCGTTAGCTCAGAAGAAAAGCTTAATGAGGACAAGACAGCTGATGTCACTTTGTCCAGCTGAGTAGAAGAGCAGCTGCTTTAAAAGGGTAGTGGTGCTTTAAAGTAGTGTTTTGGTAACCATGGTTACCTCCAAGGAAACACATGCAGTCACCAGGGCATTCCATCAACAGGGTTTCACAGGCGAGAACATTGCTGCTAGTAAGATACACCCCATTTAACCATCTATCCAATCATAAATAACTTCTAGGAGAGTGGTTCAGCTGCAGTGAAGAAGCTACAGGGTGCCCAAGAAAGTCAAGCAAGCGTCAGGACCATCACCTAAAGAGGATGCAGCTCCGAGATCGGGTCACCACCAGTGCAGAGCTTGCTCAGGAACCGCAGAGGACACAGTGAGACGAAAGCTTTTGGAAGATGTCTTGGTGTCTAGAAGGGCAGCAAAGAAGCCACTTCTCTCCAAGAAGAACATGAAGGACAGACTAACATTCTGCAGGAGGTATAGAGATTGGACTGCAGAGGACTGGGGTAAAGTTATTTTCTCTGATGAAGCCCCATCAGACTGTTTGGGACATCTGGAAAAATGATTGTCCGGAGACGAAAAGGTGAGCTCTACCATGAGTTCTGTGCCAACAGTAAAGCATCCTGAGACCATTCATAAATGGGGTTGCTTCTCATCCAGGGGAGTGGGTTCCCTCAAAATGTTGCCTAAGACCACCGCCATGAATAAGGAATGATATCAAAACATCCTCCAAGAACAACTTCTCCCGACCATCCAGGAGCGATTCAGAGATGAACAATGCTTTTTCCAGCATGATGGAGCTCCACATCACAGGACAACAGTGATAACCAAGTGGCTCAGTGAACAAAACATTGACATTTTGGGTCCATGGCCAGGAAACTCCTCAGATCTCAATCCCACTGAGAACCTGTGGTCAAGCCTCAAATAGAGGGTGGACAAACAAATACCCAAGCACTGATTGGGCAAGAATGGGTCGCCATCATTCAAGATTTTGCCCAGAAGCTGATATCCAGCATGCCGAGGTGAACAGCAGAAGTCTTAAAGAAGAAGCGTCAACAAAATGTGAATATTAAGTCTTTGCTTGAACTGGATGTGTTGGTCAATAAAAAGTTGACACACGTATGGAATGTTTATAATTGAACTTCATTATACCAAATAAACATCTAACAATAATGTCTAAACAAACTGAAGCAGCAAACTTTGTGGAAACCAAAATTTGTGCCATTCTCAAAACTTTTGGCCACGACTGTACATCTACCACACTGTTTTTCCAGATCATGTTCTTCCACTGGAGTTGGAGGAAAATATCACGTGTACTCGTTTAAACAATAACAAATCAGGATAATTCAGTTTGAACTAATGAAACAGTTTGGAAGTTTCTGCCGGAATGTGTTGGGATACCATGATTCAACAGATTCTGGGCTTGGAGGACCTTCCAGTGGGGGGTCATTGTTATGACCCATGGGTGTAGGTTTGCACACGTCCCTACCAATATTTTGGGAGGCGTTAACTGTGTCTGTCAATGTTTGAGCGAACTCCTTTCTTATCTCTGGAGTGAAGTCATATAAGATCCTTCCCATGTGCCTCCCGGAGCCTCTATGTCCAAGACTATGTTTAGGGATGCTATTATTTGATTGGCTGAGAGGGAGGAGGCTATCTGAAGGCTCATGTCACCACATTCAAATTACTGGTAAACACAAAGGAGGCGTGCTAACACAAAGTTATCAGGGTTGTTAGCCCATAAACCTTTCTCCATTCTTTCACATGACTTACTCCTTTTTCTCTACTGCCTCTACTTTATCCACCTTATGCATAGCAGTAATATGTACCTGCAAGCAGGTGTTGCACTTGCCAGAAAGACTACAGACCTCAGGAGACTTCTCAGCCCCCAGCGTGCAGGCAAGTAAGTGATGAGTTAGTTGGCCAACTAGCCAGTATCCTTGTTTTCACCAGCCTTAACAGTAAAAAACATAATGTGAAATAACGTTAGTTGACCAAGTTAGCCAGCGAGCTAACCCTGGCTTCTATCCTCTGTAGGCCAGCGGTCAGGTTGCTGGCAATTAGTGCATATGCACTGCAGTAAACAGTAGATCTTCTCATTAATTATAATGAGTGGATCAAAAACCAGCCGTGCTGCTGCTGCTGGAGTGTTTAAACACTGTGTCCACTCACTGTCCACTCTATTAGACACTCCTACTACTTGCTGGTCCACCTTGTAGATGTAAAGTCAGAGACAGTAGCTCATCTGCTGCTGCACAGTTTGACTTCCCCTAGCCTTTCATTAGTGTTCACAGGACGCCGCCCACAGGACACACTGCCCACAGGACACACTGCCCACAGGACACACTGCCCACAGGACACACTGCCCACACTCAAATGCTTCATTATAGTTTGGAATTATACACAAGATTCAGTTTTGAAATTAGTACATTCAGTAAAGATAATATTTTAAGGTCAAAATATTTGGCTATGAGTTTATTTATAAGGCAGGGGGTGGTGGGGGTGGTATGTTAGGTACCACCAACGTTCAGATCAAGCTGACACTCTTGGTCTATGACACGTGTCCCCAAACCTTATATTCCAGCTTCAAACTGATGATCGTAACTTAGTTAACCAGCAGGCAAACACTGAACAAGGATAGGAAGTATGAATTGACAGCATGAAGAAAGCCGCTACTCCCCAAGAAGAACATTTTTCCTTGGTTAAATTTTCCTAAAGACCACCTGGATGAGCCACAAGACCACAGAGAGAGAGAGAGAGAGAGAGAGGGGGGGAGAGAGAGAGAGAGAGAGAGAGAGATAGATAGATAGATAGATAGATAGATAGATAGATAGATAGATAGATAGATAGATAGATAGATAGATAGATACTTTATTGATCCCGAAGGAAATTTAGCAGCTAGTAGCAGTTACACAGAACAAAACAAAGTACAAAACCCAGTACAAAAAAAAATTAATGTTATGGAGAGAGAAAAAATTAAAAACAGTGCCTTAAACTATACATGTTATGTTTGGAAAATGTTTTTAAAGGCTGCATCTCAGCTGTGAAACATGGTGGTGGCAGTTTCACAGTTTGGGAGCTTTTTTTAACAGACCAGGTCAGAAATTCTGTTCAGATCAAGCTGACACTCTTGGTCTATGACACGTGTCCCCAAACCTTATATTTCAGCTTCAAACTGATGATCGTAACTTAGTTAACCAGCAGGCAAACACTGAACAACGATAGGAAGTATGGACTGACAGCATGAAGAAAGCCGCTACTCCCCAAGAAGAACATTTCTCCTTGGTTAAATTTTCCTAAAGACCACCTGGATGAGCCACAAGACTACTGAGATAGATAGATAGATAGATAGATAGATAGATAGATAGATAGATAGATAGATAGATAGATAGATAGATAGATAGATAGATAGATAGATAGATAGATAGATAGATAGATAGATAGATAGATAGATAGATAGATAGATAGATAGATAGTTTATTGATCCCGAAGGAAATTTAGCAGCCAGTAGCAGTTACACAGAACAAAACAAAGTACAAAACCCAGTACAAAAAAAAATATGTTATGAAGAGAGAAAAATCAAAAACAGATGCCTTAAACTATACATGTTATGTTTGGAAAATGTTTTTAAAGGCTGCATCTCAGCTGTGAAACATGGTGGTGGCAGTTTCACAGTTCGGGAGCTGTTTTTATCGGACCAGGTCAGAAATTCCACAGGAGAACGTCCGAGCATCCATCCATGAACTGAACCGAAACAAAAGTCCAGCAGAAAGACAACAACACTAAAAACACCAGTTAGTCTACAAAGGCTGGTTAAAGCAGAAGACACAACCGTAATTCAGTAGAGTGGTCAGACACTGCAGTAACACTGATGTGGTGCTGGTGTGAGTGGATCAGACACAGCAGTGCTGCTGCTGGAGTGTTTAAACACTCACTGTCCACTCTACTAGACACTCCTACTTTTAGCTGGTCCACCTTGTAGATGTAAGGTCAGAGACAGTAACCACTTGCACCAGCACAACACACCCTAACACCCCACCACCATGTCAGTGGTGCTGAGGTTGACCCACCTCCCTAATAGTACCGGCTCTGTGGTGGTCCTGTGGGGGTCCTGACCATTGTAGATGTAGATAGAAGGTTATGGCTGGGGGGGTGTATGCACTAGCATTCCTGTTAAAAGTCTGTTACAAACACTGACGCGTATTTCTGTAAAGTATGTGGAAATATAAACACTTTCTTTGCATATGGGAAATAAAACTGAGATTAAGGAGCTGCTGCAGCTGGACTAGTGTGTCGGAACGTCAGCTAACAATACTCCAAACTGCTGGGAATCAAGAGGACAAGCCGGAATTTATAAAGCAGACACATACACTCGGGAATCAGGACAGGACGGAAGCTTTCCTGAAAAATATACTGCACAGTTTATTTATGTGGATGGAGTTTTGGGATGATGATGAGAGAGAGAGAGAGAGAGAGAGAGAGAGAGAGAGAGAGAGAGAGAGAGAGAGAAAAAGAGACAGCGAAAGAGAGAAAAAGAAAGAGAGAGAGCGGGTGGGAGAGAAAGAGTGCGAGAGTGAGAGAGAGAGAGAGAGAGAGAGAGAGAGAGAGAGAGAGAGAGAGAAAGAGACAGCGAAAGAGAGAAAAAGAAAGAGAGAGAGCGGGTGGGAGAGAAAGAGTGCGAGAGTGAGAGAGAGAGAGAGAAAGAGACAAAGAGAGTGAGAGAGTCAGAGAGAGAGACAGTGACAGAGAAAGAGTGAGAAAAAAAGAGCGAGAAAGAAAGAGAGAAAGAGGAATGTGAGAGAGAGAGTGAGTGAAAATGATAGTAAGAGAGAGAAAGATAAGATAAAGAGAGAAATGGACACAGAGAGAGCGAGAGAGAGAAGGAGGAACGAGAGAGAAAGAGAGACAAAAAGAAAAGAGATAGAGAAAGAGGAATGAGAGAAAGAGAGAGAGAAAAATGGACAGTGAGAGAGAGAGAATGAAGAGAGAGAAAAAGAGAAAGAGGAAAGAGAGAGAGAAAGAGAGAAAGAAAAGAGAGAGAGAAATGGACACTGAGAGAGAGAGAGAGAGAGAGAGAGAGAGAGAGAGAGAGAGAGAGAGAGAAGGAGAGAGAGGAATAAGAAAGAGAAATGGACAATGAGAGAGATAGAGAGAGGAATGAGAGAGAAAGAAAGAAAGAAAGGAGAGAGTGAGAAAAAAAGAGCGAGAAAGAAAGAGAGAAAGAGGAATGTGAGAGAGAGAGTGAGTGAAAATGATAGTAAGAGAGAGAAAGATAAGATAAAGAGAGAAATGGACACAGAGAGAGCGAGAGAGAGAAGGAGGAACGAGAGAGAAAGAGAGACAAAAAGAAAAGAGATAGAGAAAGAGGAATGAGAGAAAGAGAGAGAGAAAAATGGACAGTGAGAGAGAGAGAATGAAGAGAGAGAAAAAGAGAAAGAGGAAAGAGAGAGAGAAAGAGAGAAAGAAAAGAGAGAGAGAAATGGACACTGAGAGAGAGAGAGAGAGAGAGAGAGAGAGAGAGAGAGAGAAGGAGAGAGAGGAATGAGAAAGAGAAATGGACAATGAGAGAGATAGAGAGAGGAATGAGAGAGAAAGAAAGAAAGAAAGGAGAGAGAGAGAGAAAGAGAGCGAGAAAGAGAAAATGGAATGAGAGAAAGAGAGACAAAAAGAAAAGAGATAGAGAAAGAGGAATGAGAGAAAGAGAGAGAAAGAGAAAAATGAACAGTGAGAGAGAGAGAAAGAGAGAGAGGAAAGAGAAAGAGAGAAAGAAAAGAGAGAGAGAAATGAGAAAGAGAAATGGACAATGAGAGAGAGAGAGAGAAAGCAGAATGAGAGAGAAAGAAAGAAAGGAGAGAGAGAGAGTGAGAGAAAGAGAGCGAGAAAAAGAAAATGGAACGAGAGAGAAAGAGAGACAAAAAGAAAAGAGATAGAGAAAGAGGAACGAGAGAGAAAGAGAGAGAGAAAAATGGACAGTGAGAGAGAGAATGAAAAGAGAGAGAGAAAGAAAAGAGAGAGAGAAATGGACAGAGAGAGCGAGAGAGAGAAAGAGGAATGAGAGAGACAGAGAGAGAGAGAGAGAGAGGAACGAGAGAGAAAGAGAGAAAGGAGACAGAGTGAGAGAAAGAGAGCGAGAAAGAGAAAAAGGAACAAGAGAGAAAGAGAGACGAAATGAAATAAGTTAGAGAAAGAGGAACGAGAGAAAAATGGACAGTGAGAGAGAGAGAATGAAAAGAGAGAGAGAAAGAGAAAAAGAGAGAGGAAAGAGAGAGAGAAAGGGAGAAAAGAGAGAGAAAAAGAGAGAGAGAGGAAAGAGAGAAAGAAAAGAGATGATGAGAGAGAAAAAGAGAAAGGAAAGAGAGAGAAAAAGAGAGAAAGAAAAGAGATAGAGAGAGAGAAAGAAATGAGAGAAAAAGGGACAGTAAGAAAGAGAGAAAGAGAGAGAAAAGAGTGAGAGAGAGAGAGAGAGAGAGAGAGAGAGAGAGAGAGAGAGAGAGAGAGAGAATTGAGCTGAGAGATGAAGAGGAAACAGACCTTCTCACCGCTGAGCACAAACCACTGTTCTGGAGTGGAAAGAAAATAAAGACTCGCTCTGGAATCTCTTCACACGGCCATCCTGACTGACGGACAGGTGGTGTCAGAGTTTTATGAAGGACATGATCTCATTAGATCTTCAGGTCGTCCATCCAGTAGAATAAGTCCAGTAACTACTTTTCCAGCCTACAGTGCTTCAACAGGACAGCATGTGTAGAGAACACCAGACATTATACAGATAGAGCTGTGAGGCTCCCAACATCTCACTGGTCTCACTGGTTTACTAATGTATCTTAACCCATTAAAACTCCCACAGAAAACCATTACACAGTGTACTACTGAGAGTTCAGTACTCAGAAGTGTACATACCCTGAACCTCAAACTCTGTACTTCAGATACAAATCCTGCTTCTACAGAAGAGGGAGGATAAACAGGCCGAACTCCAAATTCTACACTGTTACGTAAAAGACTGGTTAATATTTACACCCCCAACATTTACACACAACCACAACACCAACCAGCAACCAGAACATTTACACACAACCACAACACCAACCAGCAACCAGAACATTTACACACAACCACATCAACAACCAGCAACCAGAACATTTACACACAACCATAACACCAACCAGAACATTTACACACAACCACAACACCAACCAGCAACCAGAACATTTACACACAACCACAACACCAACCAGTAACCAGAACATTTACACACAACCACAACACCAACCAGCAACCAGAACATTTACACACAACCACAACACCAACCAGCAACCAGAACATTTACACACAACCACAACACCAACCAGCAACCAGAACATTTACACACAACCACAACACCAACCAGCAACCAGAACATTTACCACCAACCACAACAACAACCAGAACATTTACACACAACCACAACACCAACCAGCAACCAGAACATTTACACACAACCACAACAACAACCAGCAACCAGAACATTTACACACAACCACAACACCAACCAGAACATTTACACACAACCACAACACCAACCAGCAACCAGAACATTTACACACAACCACAACCACAACACCAACCAGAAAATTTACACACAACCACAACACCAACCAGCAACCAGAACATTTACACACAACCACAACACCAACCAGCAACCAGAACATTTACACACAACCACAACACCAACCAGCAACCAGAACATTTACACACAACCACAACAACAACCAGCAACCAGAACATTTACACACAACCACAACACCAACCAGCAACCAGAACATTTACACACAACCAAAACACCAACCAGCAACCAGAACATTTACACACAACCACAACACCAACCAGCAACCAGAACATTTACACACAACCACAACACCAACCAGCAACCAGAACATTTACACACAAGCACAACACCAACCAGCAACCAGAACATTTACACACAACCACAACACCAACCAGCAACCAGAACATTTACATACAACCACAACACCAACCAGCAACCAGAACATTTACACACAACCACAACACCAACCAGCAACCAGAACATTTACACACAACCGCAACACCAACCAGCAACCAGAACATTTACACACAACCGCAACACCAACCAGCAACCAGAACATTTACACACAACCGCAACACCAACCAGCAACCAGAACATTTACACATAACCACAACAACCAGCAACCAGAACATTTACACACAACCACAACACCAACCAGCAACCAGAACATTTACACACAACCACAACACCAACCAGCAACCAGAACATTTAAACACAATCACAACACCAACCAGCAACCAGAACATTTACACACAACAACAACCAGCAACCAGAACATTTACCACCAACCACAACACCAACCAGCAACCAGAACATTTACACACAACCACAACACCAACCAGCAACCAGAACATTTACACACAACCACAACACCAACCAGCAACCAGAACATTTACACACCACCACAACACCAACCAGCAACCAGAAGGTGGTGGAGAAATCCAGCGTTCCAGGTTGTGAAGGGAACGTCAACACTTTTCATTCCTTCCCAACAAACAACCCAACTGTCAGAGCTACATGTTCATCTTTAAACCAGCCTGAAGTTCCTCTTCTCCACATTCTCCATCTAATGCTCCACCTTAAATACTGCAGCTAGAGAGTAACTGCAGCTCCGTTTAAGGTGGAACAGAAAATTCCCAAAACAAGCTGCTGAACTTCCAACATCTTTAACAGAATCCTGAACAACTTTAACTCTGCAGTCTGTACATTTCACTCCAGACAGTTTCTCCAACACTCGGACAACATGGAGCAGCTTCAGCTCAGCGTTCAACACTGAAGAGACTGAAGAGACGAGCAGCTCCACCTTTATTAGCACCACAACCTCCAACAGTGACTGGAAGTAGCAGCCATGCTGTGTGAGTGGATCACTGTGTGCTGGTTGAAGCAGATCATCTTAAACTGAAAGTTTCACAGAGACTCCTTTAATCTAGTTTGTGTTTGATGTCCAGATGAAAGAGAGTGGCTAGTATAGGTAACGTTAGCGACCAGCAGCTCTGAGTAACCAGCATAGCCAGTGAATCAGAGCAAAGCTCATCTAATTATTAATGAACTCACCTAAATGATATGTTATCACAGCAGATAATCATGTAGCAGCAGATGAGCTCCTGTCTCTGACTTTACATCTACAAGGTGAACCAGCAAGTAGTAGGAGTGTCTAATAGAGTGGACAGTGAGTGGACACAGTGTTTAAACACTCCAGCAGCAGCACTGCTGTGTCTGATCCACTCACACCAGCACAACACACACTAACCCACCTCCACCTGAGAATGACCCACCTTATAGTACCTGCTCTATGGTGGTCCAGTGGGGGTTCAAGAAAAGAACAGAGTAATAAAGTATACAGAGAATCAGATGAACTACAGTCTGTAAGTGTAGCTCCTATATGGTCAGTGGAGCTGATACAGTGGACAGTGAGTGGAGATACAGTGGAGCTAATACGGTGGACAGTGAGTGTAGATACAGTGGAGCTGATACAGTGGACAGTGAGTGTAGATACAGTGGAGCTGATACAGTGGACAGTGAGTGGAGATACAAGGAGGTGGAGCTGATACAGTGGACAGTGAGTGGAGATACAGGGAAGTGGAGCTGATACAGTGGACAGTGAGTGGAGATACAGTGGAGCTGATGCAGTGGACAGTGAGTGTAGATACAGGGAGGTGGAGCTGATACGGTGGACAGTGAGTGTAGTTACAGTGGAGCTAATACAGTGGACAGTGAGTGGAGATACAGTGGAGCTGATACAGTGGACAGTGAGTGGAGATACAGTGGAGCTGATACAGTGGAGCTGATACAGTGGTCAGTGAGTGGAGATATAGTGGAGCTGATACAGTGGACAGTGAATGGAGATACAGTGGAGCTGATACAGTGGAGAGTGAGTGGAGATACAAGGAGGTGGAGCTGATACAGTGGACAGTGAGTGGAGATACAGGGAAGTGGAGCTGATACAGTGGACAGTGAGTGCAGATACAGTGGAGCTGATACAGTGGACAGTGAGTGGAGATACAGTGGAGCTGATACAGTGGACAGTGAGTGGAGATACAGGGAGGTGGAGCTAATACGGTGGACAGTGAGTGGAGATACAGTGGAGCTGATACAGTGGACAGTGAGTGGAGATACAGTGGAGCTGATACGGTGGACAGTGAGTGGAGATACAGTGGAGCTGATACAGTGGACAGTGAGTGGAGATACAGTGGAGCTGATACGGTGGACAGTGAGTGTAGATACAGTGGAGCTGATACAGTGGACAGTGAGTGGAGATACAGTGGAGCTGATACGGTGGACAGTGAGTGGAGATACAGGGAGGTGGAGCTGATACAGTGGACAGTGAGTGGAGATACAGTGGAGCTGATACGGTGGACAGTGAATGGAGATACAGTGGACAGTGAGTGTAGATACAGTGGAGCTGATACAGTGGACAGTGAGTGGAGATACAGTGGAGCTGATACAGTGGACAGTGAGTGTAGATACAGTGGAGCTGATACGGTGGACAGTGAGTGTAGATACAGTGGAGCTGATACGGTGGACAGTGAGTGGAGATACAGTGGAGCTGATACGGTGGACAGTGAGTGGAGATACAGTGGAGCTGATACGGTGGACAGTGAGTGGAGATACAGTGGAGCTGATACGGTGGACAGTGAGTGGAGATACAGTGGAGCTGATACGGTGGACAGTGAGTGGAGATACAGGGAGGTGGAGCTGATACAGTGAGTGCAGATGCGGGGACGGTTGATTAAGCTCGTCTGCAGCTGTCAGCGTTTAGCTCGGATGAGAAAATCAGGCCCTTCGTATTCGGGTGGAGCTCAGCTCGGTACATTACGCTGAGACCAGTGAAGCCCAGTAAAGCCATAAACCTCAATTTCAACATCATTGATTCATGATGTCTGAGAAACCGCAGTCATTTCCTGCTGAATTTAAGAGCTTCACTCCGTCCTGTTTATTTGTTTGTGTCAAAAAAACACAAAGATATACAGCGCAAACGCTCGGCTCAGCACTTCTGCGCTCGCATGCCTGACTTTCGATTTCTGTTTCTGATTAGGACGCTAAAGGTTGGTGTTTGTCGCTGCGCAGCTTGTTTACAGCATTTACAGGAGAGAGAAGAGTTCTCAACAGAGTCGACTTCAACTATTCAACTAACAGTTCTATTAGAAACGACTAAAACAAGTACGATTATGAACGAGTACTGTCAGAATACTGTTTACATTCACTACAAAACATTATTGTTTACATTTGTTACTTGCAACTTGCACTTTATGGCTGCTGCTCTTCATACTTGCAAATAAAAGCACACATAACTTTTATTTTTTATTCTTTAAGTATAAAATTACTTTTATCTACTTCAACTTATATTGTTATACTTTGTATATTTTGTATATATTTTTTATTTCTTTTATTTGTTTTCTTTATCTATTGGTGAATGGAGGAGCAGCAAAGTAAGAATTTCATTGTACAGTGTAACTGTCTGTTCTGCTGTACACATGACAATAAAACTCTTGAATCTTGAATCTTGAATCTTGAGTGCGAATAATGATGATAAATTGATGAATGTTTGAGATCTGAGACCAAAACAGAACCTAATCTGAACATATTAGACTTTCTTTACTGAATTATGTTCACAAATTGGATATCAAATTACGAGATGATTAAATTATAGATGAAAGCGAGTAGCTAGTATAGGTGACGTTAGCAACCAGCAGCTCCAAGTAACTAGAATAACTAACTAAATAGTATGTGAGTGGAGCTTATTTACAGGGAGGCTCATTTTATTTGATCTGTGCTGCTTCTGTGTTATCATCACCGCCAGCCAATCAGAGCAGAGTGGTGGTGCTGAGATTGACCCACCTCCCTAATAGTACCTGCTCTGTGGTGGTCCTGTGGGGGTCCTGATCATTAAAGAACAGAGTCATAAAGTATACCGAGAATCAGATGAACTACAGTCGGTAAGTGTAGCTCCTGTATGGTCAGTGGAGCTGATACAGTGCACAGTGAGTGTAGATACAGTGGAGCTGATACGGTGGACAGTGAGTGGAGATACAGTGGAGCTGATACAGTGGACAGTGAGTGTAGATACAGTGGAGCTGATACAGTGGACAGTGAGTGGAGATACAGTGGAGCTGATACAGTGGACAGTGAGCGTAGATACAGTGGAGCTGATACAGTGGACAGGGAGTGGAGATACAGTGGAGCTGATACAGTGGACAGGGAGTGGAGATACAGTGGAGCTGATACAGTGGACAGTGAGTGTAGATACAGTGGAGCTGATGCGGTGGACAGTGAGTGTAGATACAGTGGAGCTGATACCGTGGACAGTGAGTGTAGATACAGTGGAGCTGATACAGTGGACAGGGAGTGGAGATACAGTGGAGCTGATACAGTGGACAGTGAGCGTTCCCTTAGGAACCTTCAAATCGAACATTCTATTCAGTATGTAAGCAGTTCTGATGTCCTTTATAGACGGTATGTGTGTATTTGGTCACCCACATTTCCCCTTTTTTTAAGCTTATGAATAATTAATGAGCTCTGCTCTGATTGGCTGGCGGTGATGATCACACAGAAGCAACACAGACCTAATAAAATGAGCCTTTATGTAAATAAGCTCCGCCCTCATACTACTTAGTTAGCTGTGCTGGTTACTCAGAGCTGCTAGTATCTAACGTTACCTATACTAGCTACTCTCTTTCATCTGGACATCAAACACAAAGTAGATTAAAGGTGTCTCTGTGAAACTTTCAGTTTAAGATGATCTGCTTCAACCAGCACACAGTGATCCACTCACACAGCATGGCTGCTACTTCCAGTCACTGTTGGAGGTTGTGGTGCTAATAAAGGTGGAGCTGCTCGTCTCTTCAGTCTCTTCAGTGTTGAACGCTGAGCTGAAGCTGCTTCATGTTGTCCGAGTGTTGTCCCACTCTCCCCCCATCACTCTCCCTCTCCCTCCATCACTGACTCTCTTTTCACCACTGCCTCTCCCTCCATTACCATTACATACATCTGTGCACAGCAAGTCAGCGGAAACACAGCCGTCGTCTTCAGGCCAACCTGGAAAAGCAGAAGGCTGTACGTCTTACTGGGTCTCTTGAAGCCGCCGCCAGCGAAACCAGAGCGAGACGCACAGCACAGGAAGATAGATGTTATATCGGGAGTGTTTACTGCTAACACGCTAGTAACGCTGATTAGAGAGCTCTGTCAGGAGACCACATGTGGCCAACATGGCCGAGAGCCGTTGGAAAGGGGACAGACCGAGTTCCCTCCAGACCTGTTTTGTAGCCTAACTGTGATGGATCGGGCCGTAGGGTGAAATGCTGTAGACGTGCCGAGACATCTTCATCACTTCCACAGCAGGTTCCTGCTGAGGTTCCTGCATGGACGTGAAAACAAATACACACGGTCGCCTCCTCGATCTCGATGCAGTGAAATCTTGGCCAATGATCATGAATGTAGTTGATATGTCTAACACAGCATAACTATAAAGCATTAGATCAGATCATCAGACGTCCAGCTATAAAAGCTCCCTCACAGAAAGTCAAGTCGAGTCAGGTTAAGTTTGGTGTATAGCGTTTTCTACAACAATGTAGCTTTACAGCAGTTGGAAAACATGAAGTCACAATATGTATACCCCTGTGAGCAAGCCAGAGGCGACGGGGGCAAGAAAAACTCCCTCAGGCTGGAGGAAGAAACCTTGGAGGAACCAAGACTCGCAATGGGAGACCCATCCTCCTCTGGTCACATAGTGTTTACAGCTTATAAACACCAAAGTAGAACTAAGAGAATCTGAGTCTGAATAGTAAACGCTTTAGAAACTGCACAGGTAGAGGCAGTCTCTGACTCAGTGAAAACACTCCCATCTTACCTCAATGCTGGAACATCTGCATGATACAGCGATGCAGTTGAGGGTGTAGCAGATGGCACAAATGGAGAGGAGAGCTGGTTGGTGATAGGTGATGAAGAGGAGGAGGCCTTGATGGTCAGCTTCCTCCAGCATTCAGCAGGACAGGAGGGTGATCAGTATCTCAGGAAGAGTAAAGAGACAGAGTTTGTTCTGGTTTGGATTAGTATAGAGGATGTGAAGTATTTCAGAGTGTGGCTGGCGACTCCAGCAGATCTAATTATAAACAGCATGAACTAAGAGGAGAAAACCAGAAGATAACATAGACATGAGACCACGCTGAGACACTGGGATCCCCCCACTCCACCATCAACAAACCTGTGTGATTGCTGTGTGAAATGGTGGGACAACAGCACCAACATCTCAGTTTACCATAAACCTCCTTGTCCATGAACCCCTGGATCTCCTCCCCTTATCTAAAGGAGAAGATTAATCACCAGAAGCTAAACTAAACCAGTATCAGTCTAGACTTAAAGATTGAGACTGTGTCGGAGTGCTGAACGTTAACTGGGAGATTATTCCACAGTTTGGGGGCTCTGTAGGAAAAGGCTCTTCCCCCCACCACTAAGGACTTCAGCATTTTAGGAACCAAAAGAAACCCAGAATCCTATGATCTGAGTAATCGTGGTGGTTTATAATAGGAAATAAGATCTTGCAGGTACTCCAGTGCGAGACTGTGCAGGGCTTTATATGTCAATAAAGAATTTTATAGTCGATACGTTATTACAGTCATTATTATTATTATAGTCGTTATTACATGAAATCATTAATACTCCACATACAAGATGGGACACTGCAAAATGGAAGTAAGTACAGAACGCAGTGGTGTGCAAATCATTTAAACCTCATGTTTCAATGAAAGTAGTTCAAAGACAACAAAGCGAGTGTTCATATATGATCATATATACTACAGGAGTTTGAATTTCATGCCAGCAAAATTTGGAGCGACAAGTTGTGTAAAAGCTAAAAACACCTGCTGGAATGTCTCATAGCTAATTACTTGTTAATTGGTAGGAGGTCAGTAACATGACTGGGCATAAAGATCCTCCCAGAGAGGCGGAGTCTGCCAGAAGACACGTGTAGGTTCACTGGTGGGTTTGTTAGTAAATACAATGTGTGTACTTGTGTTGTAGTGTGTACTTATGTTGGTGACCCCTGGTTGCCATCACAACCACTACCACTATAAACAACACCACCACCAATGTGAACATCACCACCACTATAAACAACATCACCACCACTGTAAACATCACCACCACTGTAAACAACATCACCACCACTGTAAACAACATCACCACTGTAAACATCACCACCACTTTAAACAACATCCCCACCACTGTAAACACCACCACCACCACTGTAAACACCACCACCACTGTAAACACCACCACCACTTTAAACAACATCACCACCACTGTGAACAACATCACCACCACTGTAAACTCCACCACCACTGTGAACAACATCACCACCACTGTAAACATCACCACTGTACACATCACCACCACTGTAAACATCACCACCACTGTAAACACCATCACCACCACTGTACACATCACCACCACTGTAAACACCACCACCACTGTAAACATCACCACCACTGTAAACACCACCACCACCACTGTACACATCACCACCACTGTAAACACCATCACCTCCACCGTACACATCACCACCACTGTAAACAAAACCACCACTGTAAACATCACCACCACTGTAAACACCACCACCACCACCACTGTACACATCACTACCACCTTAAACAACATCACCACCACTGTAAACATCACCACCACTGTAAACATAACCACCACTGTACACATCACCACCACTTTAAACACCATCACCACCACTGTAAACATCACCACCACTTTAAACAACATCACCACCACTGTAAACAACATCACCACCGTACACATCACCACCACTGTAAACGACATCACCACCACTGTAAACATCACCACCACTGTAAACAACATCACCACCACTGTAAACAACACCACCACCACTGTACACATCACCACCAATGTAAACAACACCACCACCACTGTAAACACCACCACCACCACTGTACACATCACCACCACTGTAAACAACATCACCATCACTGTAAACAACACCACCACCAATGTAAACAATATCAGCACCACTATACACAACATCACCACCACTGTAAACACCATCACCACCACCACTGTAAACAACATCACCACCGTACACATCACCATCACTGTAAACACCATCACCACCACTCTAAACAACACCACCACCACTGTACACATCACCACCACTGTAAACAACATCACCACCACTGTAAACGTCACCACCACTGTAAACATCACCACCACTGTAAACACCATCACCACCACTGTACACACCATCACCACCACTGTACACACCATCACCACTGTAAACATCACCACCACTGTAAACATCACCACCACTGTAAACGTCACCACCACTGTAAACACTACCACCACCACTGTAAAAAACACCATCACCACCACTGTACACACCATCACCACTGTAAACATCACCACCACTGTAAACACCATCACTACCACTGTAAACACCATCACTACCACTGTAAACACCATCACCACCACTGTTAACATCTCTTCCACTGTAAAAAACCATCACCTCTGTAACCATCTTAACCATTTCACACTAATCCCTGTCTCTGAATTACAGAACATTTTATTATAAACTCATATTAGGAAATATAAATGTGCACAAATAATTATGCCCTTTATTTTTATTCCATTTTATGTAACTGATCTGCTTTTAAAGCCAAACAATGACGTGTCCCAACATGGACGCTGGTTTTCACTCAACTCACAGTCAGCACTCGACTTCTTAATTTCTTCACTTCTTCCAGTCGAACACACTCTATTCTCCACATCATCTCTGCTCGGCTCATAAAGTCTCTAACTGAGGCCAAGCAATTTCTTGCTTATCAAAAAAGTGGTCTATCTTCAACATTCAGGTCCCGAACACCTCTAAGACACTATACGGCCCCTCAAGGATAACGGGGGAGTCTAGCTTTATCCTAGATGAGAAAGTGCTTTGATGGAAACTCAAGGCTGTGTAATATCTGCTGGATCTGCTATATTACTTTGAGGTTGCGATGCAGTTCGCCGCACACATTTGTGGCGCTTGTAATTCCTCCATGATGGCTATTTCAGTGGCTGATGGCTGATGGCTGAGTCACTCTGAGAAGTAAACACAGAGCTCAGGAAAGACTTTCGTTATGAACTAGTTTCATAAGCTGACTTATCAGGGCCTGATCGACTCAAAGACACCTTCAGAAACTTTCATACTTAGGCTTCAGGCACCGGAGTCACCAGTACATTACAGTCGCCTACACATTTAAATGAAGGAAGAGAGCAAATGCTAAATTTTACTACTAACTAAAGGTGTACCTCCGGGCTCAGTTGTGGGACCAATGAAACTTTCACTAAACATGGAGAACACAGCTGGGGCGATAACCGGGGAGTCGGAATTCAACCCAACAAAGGTGCCAATGTGCTTACCGTTATTAAAAACAATGGTTTGAAGGTTGTTGTAGCAGTGAGTGATGCCTTTAAGCATGATTGTAGCTCAACAACAACTACAGACACCACAGAACACATTTGAATTCAGCTTTTACTGTAAATTTTATGCCCCCAACATATCCATTAATGAATCAACTTTACACTCTCTCAGATCTTAAATTATTATTTTTATTCATTCAAACAGTTTTTCACAGTTTTTGTGAATTTTCCGTTCCACCTTAAATGGTACTGTGGTTACTTTCCTGCGGCAGCATTTATGGTTGAACGAAACATTGGTTTAAAAATATAGCGAATAAGAATTTCAGTCGGGTTTAAAGATGGACATTAATCATGTAGCTGCTACTTCCAGTCATTGTTGTTGTGGTTGTGTGTAAATGTTCTGGTTGTTGTTGTGGTTGTGTGTAAATGTTCTGGTTGGTGTTGTGGTTGTGTGTAAATGTTCTGGTTGCTGGTTGGTGTTGGTGTTGTGTGTAAATGTTCTGGTTGGTGTTGTGGTTGTGTGTAAATGTTCTGGTTGCTGGTTGGTGTTGTGGTTGTGTGTAAATGTTCTGGTTGCTGGTTGGTGTTGTGGTTGTGTGTAAATGTTCTGGTTGGTGTTGTGGTTGTGTGTAAATGTTCTGGTTGCTGGTTGTTGTTGTGGTTGTGTGTAAATGTTCTGGTTGCTGGTTGTTGTGGTTGTGTGTAAATGTTCTGGTTGCTGGTTGGTGTTGTGGTGGTGTGTAAATGTTCTGGTTGCTGGTTGTTGTGGTTGTGTGCAAATGTTCTGGTTGCTGGTTGGTGTTGTGGTGGTGTGTAAATGTTCTGGTTGGTGTTGTGGTTGTGTGTAAATGTTCTAGTTGCTGGTTGGTGTTGTGGTTGTGTGTAAATGTTCTAGTTGCTGGTTGTTGTTGTGGTTGTGTGTAAATGTTCTGGTTGCTGGTTGTTGTGGTTGTGTGTAAATGTTCTGGTTGCTGGTTGGTGTTGTGGTGGTGTGTAAATGTTCTGGTTGGTGTTGTGGTTGTGTGTAAATGTTCTAGTTGCTGGTTGGTGTTGTGGTTGTGTGTAAATGTTCTGGTTACTGGTTGTTGTTGTGGTTGTGTGTAAATGTTCTGGTTGCTGGTTGGTGTTGTGGTTGTGTGTAAATGTTCTGGTTGTTGTTGTGGTTGTGTGTAAATGTTCTGGTTGTTGTGGTTGTGTGTAAATGTTCTGGTTGATGGTTGGTGTTGTGGTTATGTGTAAATGTTCTGGTTGCTGGTTGGTGTTGTGGTTGTGTGTAAATGTTCTGGTTGCTGGTTGTTGTTGTGGTTGTGTGTAAATATTGGGGGTGTAAATATTAACAAGTCTGTTACGTAACAGTGTAGGATTTGGAGCTCTGCCTGTTTCATCCCCCCTCTTCTGTAAAAGCAGGATTTGGATTTGAAGGAGGAACAAGACTTTTGCTTCGAAAGCAACAAAGCGTAGTGCATTCTTTTAAAAAGTACTGGTGTCTTTGTAATGTTACGCCTCATCTCTGCAGCTTGGTCATATGGGAAAACTCTAATCTGGGATATAAATTTATTATGAAGGACAGAACACTAGCCAGACACCGCTGCACAAGGCGGGGGAGTTTTAACCCCTAAGCTTTAAGGAGATACAAGCCTGGTTCTTTTGTTATTGCATTTGTTATTACATGTAAAACCCAACGGGCGAACCTTTAAACACTGATATGGTGGCCTGGATGGACAAATATAGCAAAAACCTGGTATTTTATCATCATGTTTGGCTTAAAGGAGATATAAACACTATCCTACGGTCATCCAATGTATAAACAGAAATGATAGATATTCACTTTACATGTAAACACAGCAATGTCAATGTATATGTTCTGCCTGCTGCCAGATTAGCAAATACTTGGGAACAAAGAATGTGTGTACATATATACACTACCGCTGAAAAGTTTGGGATCACAGTGAAATGTTCTTGTTTTCAATGGAGTATCTTCTTCCTTAACACAACAATGGACTGACGGGTCTCTAAAGAAAGTTGTTTCTTTCTGGTCATTGTGAGTCGGTCAGCAAGCCATCAACTGCTGATCTTCAGATACTAAACTAACCTAGAATGTTGTTCCCTTTTATACTCACTTATTAGTAGAATGTTTTTCAGCTGTGCATCACAATTGAGTAAGAGTGTCTAACAACCAATTAGTCCAATAACATCCTTAACTTGGATTGGTGGTCGTACCAGGAGATTTAGACCGAGGACTGAGAATTACTGATAATAGGACTATATGCAAAATAAGCCTCTATACAAAAATAGACTTTAATACAAACATTTTTATTCTTTAAAAATCATCTGATACACTTACATTAATTGTGAAATGGACAATATTGTTTGTGAATTGCATAAATTTAAATTCTAAAGTGATCCTAAACTTTTGAGCAGTAGTGTGTGTGTGTGTGTGTGTTGAAAAGACAACCTTCGACGGCACAGTAAATCCACTGGGCTCACAGATGGTTCGAATTAGGGGAGCAATATTCTGACCTCCTTGTCATCTTTTCGCAGCCCGTTCTCAGACAAAAGCACTTTTATAGGCACGCTGTTTAGCGTCGCTACACTTTGACTCCAGAAACTGAGGCTCGAAAATTGAGCCACTAAATCTTCCGCTAAGAGACGAGAAATACCTCCAGCGAACAGGACGGAGATTAACCAGAGCGCGGTCTGCTGTGGAGAAACGAAAGCGGTCATGAAGTGCCTAAAACATTCCTACGCTCTCTCTTAAAAGCAAGGCGCTAATAGTGGCTCTTCGGAACGATTCTGTGCTTCTCACTGGAGGGTTATTTAAAGAACCGTGCTGGTATATGCAGCGTGTGGGTGGAAATAGACTTTCAAGTTTGAGGAACCTCCGTAAATAAAAGTCCTTCATCTATTTTTCTTATGGAAGCTCATTTCCGTGATAAGATCCGTGTAGGAACCTTGAATGTGAACACAAGCAGAAGCAGCAAATGCTAACGAAATGCTTGCAGGGGACGTTCATTAGTGTGTGTGATGCTGTAGATCAGAGGTCACTAATAGGCAGGCCGCAGTCCGGGTCCGGACCCATATGTTGTCCAACGTTGCTGGTTGCTGGTTGGTGATGTGGTTGTGTGTAAATGTTCTGGTTGCTGGTTGTTGTTGTTGTTGTTGTGGTTGTGTGTAAATGTTCTGGTTGCTGGTTGGTGTTGTGGTTGTGTGTAAATGTTCTGGTTGCTGGTTGTTGTTGTGGTTGTGTGTAAATGTTCTGGTTGCTGGTTGTTGTTGTGGTTGTGTGTAAATGTTCTGGTTGCTGGTTGGTGTTGTGGTTGTGTGTAAATGTTCTGGTTGCTGGTTGGTGTTGTGGTTGTGTGTAAATGTTCTGGTTGGTGTTGTGGTTGTGTGTAAATGTTCTGGTTGCTGGTTGGTGTTGTGGTTGTGTGTAAATGTTCTGGTTGCTGGTTGTTGTTGTGGTTGTGTGTAAATGTTCTGGTTGCTGGTTGGTGTTGTGGTTGTGTGTAAATGTCTGGTTGCTGGTTGGTGTTGTGGTTGTGTGTAAATGTTCTGGTTGGTGTTGTGGTTGTGTGTAAATGTTCTGGTTGCTGGTTGGTGTTGTGGTTGTGTGTAAATGTTCTGGTTGTTGGTTGGTGTTGTGGTTGTGTGTAAATGTTCTGGTTGCTTGTTAGTGTTGTGGTTGTGTGTAAATGTTTTGGTTGCTGGTTGGTGTTGTGGTTGTGTGTAAATGTTCTGGTTGATGGTTGGTGTTGTGGTTGTGTGTAAATGTTCTGGTTGCTGGTTGGTGTTGTGGTTGTGTGTAAATGTTTTGTTTGCTGGTTGGTGTTGTGGTTGTGTGTAAATGTTCTGGTTGTTGGTTGGTGTTGTGGTTGTGTGTAAATGTTCTGGTTGCTGGTTGGTGTTGTGGTTGTGTGTAAATGTTTTGTTTGCTGGTTGGTGTTGTGGTTGTGTGTAAATGTTCTGGTTGTTGGTTGGTGTTGTGGTTGTGTGTAAATGTTCTGGTTGCTGGTTGGTGTTGTGGTTGTGTGTAAATGTTCTGGTTGCTGGTTGGTGTTGTGGTTGTGTGTAAATGTTCTGGTTGCTGGTTGGTGTTGTGTGTAAATGTTCTGGTTGATGGTTTTTGTTGTGGTTGTGTGTAAATGTTCTGGTTGGTGTTGTGGTTGTGTGTAAATGTTCTGGTTGATGGTTTTTGTTGTGGTTGTGTGTAAATGTTCTGGTTGTTGCTGTGGTTGTGTGTAAATGTTCTGGTTGCTGGTTGGTGTTGTGGTTGTGTGTAAATGTTCTGGTTGCTGGTTGGTTGTTGTGGTTGTGTGTAAATGTTCTGGTTGCTGGTTGTTGTTGTGGTTGTGTGTAAATGTTCTGGTTGCTGGTTGGTGTTGTGGTTGTGTGTAAATGTTGGGGGTGTAAATATTAACCAGTCTGTTATGTAACAGTGTAGGATTTGGAGCTCGGTCTGTTTATCCTCCCTCTTCTGTAGAAGCAGGATTTGGATTTGAAGAACAGAGTTTGAGGTTCAGGGAAAGAGCTCTATGTTACAGCTCCACTGTTCCAGGCCTCGACAGAGCAGGATTAGTTTGTCCACTTTAATTAGGGGTGAAATGTTGGGTTAACCTTTAGGGCACGACTGGTCAGCGTCCCTTTCATTTCGCCTGCCAAATCTGAGGACCACATGAAAGAACATCACATATAAGAAAGCCATCAAACTCTTCACGGGTCTAAATACCTGGAGAAGCAATCTCGGTACCGCAGGACCCCGTCTGGGCCCCCCAGTGGCAAGGCCGCGCCTGCGAGCGTCTTCACCGCTTTATTTTGGGTTATCTGAGTCTGTTGAAAGAGGGGAACGTCAGTGTTTCCTCAGCGAGAGCCAGGGCAGGGTCCAGTTACGTTCGGATGGAGATGAAGAGATTTCCCCACCCCCCATTCCGAAACCCACCGGGGTCTTCCGTCGCTTCAAAGGGGGCAGACTAATCGAGTGCTCACGTCCAACGGCCCTACCGAGTTTTTGTAAGATAGGCTGATACGGAAAGTGTAAGCAAACGCTTTGTCGGCGGCACTCTTGCTGCTATCAGCACTGGATAAACAGACTTTTCACACTTTTTCAGCTCCCAAGAAAAACACCGAGCTGGTTTCCTCGCGCGCTAGACGGCCAATCGCGTACTCAGAAGAATGTGAAACGAAATCACTGATAAACGCGGCACAATTTCACTGAACGAGAGCAGCGATTACAATCACAGGGCAGCCTCACGCCAGAATTACTGCAGAACAAAATATGATAAGAGTCTACTGGCAAGGCAGAACCATTAAATGAAAAGGTTACATCATTGTTAATGGCTGCAATCTGAGATCACGGGTCCTGATTTGTTGCCTCAGAGCTACAAAAGCAGTGTTATGTTCATTTTGTGCAGTATAAAATAGAATGATTCTAACAATAACCAATAATTACTTCTTAATATCATTACTTAATTACATTTTCACACTTATTTCCTTTATTATTCCTGCTTTCCTTGTTTTGACAAATTTGAAGTAGTGAATAAATAATGATTATTATTTTTATTCAAATTTTAAATTTTTATTATTTTTATTTTATTATTTTTTTTTTTTTCAGTGGTTTTGTATTCTTATTTAAAAAAGAAAGAATAATAATCAGATCAAATGTCACAACACTGTTCCAGGTAAAGGGGACGGGCTATATCGGGGGGCAGTCGTGGGCTGGAGGTTAGGGCAAGCAGCCTTGGGACCACTCCATGGACCGACTGAAGTGCCCTTGAGGAAGACACCTAACCCCTGACTCCTCCCTGGGTGCTCTGGTAGAGCTGCCCACCACTCCCGGCAAGTGTACTCACTGCCCCCTAGTGTGTCTGTTCACTAGTGTGTGTGTATATATGGGAGTGTTTCACTGCCCCAGTGTATCTGTTCACTAGTGTATGTGTGTGTATATGTGAGTGTTTCACTGCCCCCTAGTGTGTCTGTTCACTAGTGTGTGTGTATATGTGTGTTTCACTGCCCCCTAGTGTGTCTGTATATGTGAGTGTTTCACTGCCCCCTAGTGTGTCTGTTCACTAGTGTGTGTGCATATGTGAGTGTTTCGCTGCCCCCTAGTGTTTGTGTATTTGCCCCCTAGTGTGTCTGTTCACTAGTGAACAGACACTCTAGGGGGCATTGAAACACTCACATATACACACACTAGTGAACTGACACACTAGGGTCAGTGAAACACTCACATATACACACACACTAGTGAACTGACACACTAGGGTCAGTGAAACACTCACATATACACACACACTAGTGGGCAGCGAAACACTCACATATACACACACTAGTGAACAGGCAAACTAGGGGGCAGTGAAACACTCACATATATACACAAACACTAGTGAACAGACACACTAGGGGGCAGTGAAACACATATACGCACAAACTAGGGGGCAGTGAAACACTCACATATACACACACACACTAGTGAACAGACACACTAGGGGGCAGTGAAACACCTATACGCACAAACTAGGGGGCAGTGAAACACTCACATATACACACACTAGGGGGCAGTGAAACACTCACATATATACACAAACACTATTGAACAGACACACTAGGGGGCAGTGAAACACATATACGCACAAACTAGGGGGCAGTGAAACACTCACATATACACACACTAGGGGGCAGCGAAACACTCACATATACACACTAGTGTGTGTGTATATGTGAGTGTTTCAGTGCCCCCTAGTGTGTCTGTTCTCTAGTGTGTGTGTATATGTGAGTGTTTCACTGCCCCTTAGTGTGTCTGTTCACTAGTGTGTGTTAATATGTGAGTGAGTGGCTGCCCCCTAGTGTTTGTGTATATGCCCCCTAGTGTGTCTGTTCAATAGTGTGTGTGTGTGTTTCGCTGCCCCCTAGTGTGAACAGGAAACAGGAACAGGAAGCTAAGGCACTAGAATGTAACTTCTGCATCATTTAAGGTGGAATAAGAAAACATAAACCAAAAGTGGTACTTTCGGAATAAACCAAAAGTGGTACAGGTAGACTGGGTTGCCAATGTGAAACCGCTGCACTATTTAAGGTGGAACAAGAAATTTTTAAGAAGGTAGACTGAGGTGCCGGCATGGAACTGTTACATTCTATTAAGGTGGAACAGGAAAATCTGAACAACAAGCTAAAGCACTGGAATGTAACTGCTGCACTATTTAAGGTGGAACGATATAATTCAAACAAGAAGCTAAGGTACCAGAATGAACTACTGCACCATTAAAGGTGGAATAAGAAAATTTTAACAAGAAGGTAGACTGAGGTGCCTGCATGGAACTGTTACATTCTATTAAGGTGGAACGGGGAAATCTAAACAACAAGCTAAGGCACTGGAATGTAACTGCTGCACTATTTAAGGTGGAATGAGAAAACGTAAACCTAAAGTGGTACAGGTAGACTGAGTTGCCTTTAACAATGTAATGCAACATTTAAGGTGGAACTAGAAAATTCAAACAAGAAGCTAATGCACCAGAACGTAACCGCTACACCATTTAAGGTGGAACGGCAAAGTCTGAGCAAGAAGCTAAGGTACCAGAATGTAACTGCTGCACCATTTAAGGTGGAATGGGAAAATTCAAACAGGAAGCTAAGGCACTGGAACGTTGCTGCTGCACCATTTAAGGTGGAATGAAAAAATGTAAACCAAAAGTGGTACAGGTAGATTGGGTTGCCAATGTGAAACCGCTGCACTAGTTAAGGTGGAACAAGAAAAATTAACAAGAAGGTAGACTGAGGTGCCTGCATGGAACTGTTACATTTAAGGTGGAACAGGAAAATCTGAACAAGAAGCTAAGGCACTGGAATGCATCTGCTGTACCATTTAAGGTGGAATGTGTTATGGTGGAAGGACATGGGGCAGAGCTTCAGAAGGTGTTCAAATGTCAACAGTAGCTCATGGAAGGTTCTGAGTTGTTTAT
The DNA here is from genome assembly GCA_021613375.1 of Megaleporinus macrocephalus. NCBI lineage: Eukaryota > Metazoa > Chordata > Actinopteri > Characiformes > Anostomidae > Megaleporinus > Megaleporinus macrocephalus. The sequence goes on from CM038716.1 coordinate 38,617,151, forward strand.
GCTGTGAAATTTAGCTTAGGGTTATTTCATTTACAAATTATTTCTCAGACGGTTGCAAGGTTGTTGCTAGGGTGTGGCTAAACAGTTGCATGTCTATAGAGTCTTAAATGGTTGGAGGTCTACTAGGCGGCTGAGAGACGGGTGCCAGGACATTGCTAGAGTACGTCTAGATGATTGCTAGAGTGTTGCTAGGTGTTCTTGGCTGGGTGGTTGCTGGCATGTTGCTGTGTTTTCTATGGAAAATCTTGTGGTTGCAATTAAGTCAAGCCAATCTAATAATAACAGTAATACAATTTGTTAGTGTCATCATTAGTGTTTATGCTTTCGTGTGTTTCGGTCATCATGAGAAAGATTCTGTGTTACTCATTCTATTATTATTATTTTTATCATCATCGTTGTTATTATTATACTGAGTACGCGTTCACGATACACAAGATGAATCATATCTGATATAATTGAAGTCATACTGCAGCACAAAGCAGCTCTTCTCTTACTCATACAGACACAACGAGTGATGGAAGCTGCTCCAGTTCCTTCACCAGCAAAACAAATTAAGTCTTACCGTATGTGGGCTTCTCACAATAAAAGGTGTTTACAGCACCACAGGAGTTGCACAACCTGCATGTGGGCCCACAGAGCGCTACCGTTCCCACAGGGCATCCTACATGGCACGTAGGTGGAGGGGTTGGGTAACAGGCTCGGGTTCACAGCTTGCTGAGACGAGGATACGTCTGTGGACCGGCAGCTCAAAGCAAACACAGCACATGGATACAGGTACGGGTATAGAACCATGGAAATCTGATCTGAACCAGAATTGAGCCACTAGATCCTATAACTGAATTGTGGTTCGCTACATCAAACAATCACACAGCAAGCAATGCATCTGACATCAGGTCCACCTTAAATGGTACAGCATTTCCATTCCAGTGCCTTAGTTTCTTGTTCAGATTTTCCTGTTCCTCCTTAATAGTACGCAGCAGTGTAGGCACCTCAGTCTACCTGTCCAGCTTCTTGTCCACCCAATGTTCTTGTTCCACCTTAAATGTTGCAGCTGTTGCATTCTGGTGCGTTAGCTTCTTGTTTGAATATCTCCATTCCACCTTAAATGATGCACCAGTCCCATGTTGGCAACTCCTCCTACCTCTCCAGCTTTCTTGTTCAAACTTTCTCGTTCCACCTTAAGTGGTACAGCAGTAACATTCCAGTGCCTTGGCTTCTTGTTTGGATTTTCCTGTTCCACCTTAAATGGTACAGCAGTTCCACATTGGTGAGTCAGTCTAATATTCTAGCTTCTTGTTCAAACGTTGCCGGTCCAGCTTAAATAGGGCAGCAGTTACATTCTGGTGCCTTAGCTTCTTGTTTGAATTTTCCCATTCCACCTTAAATGGTGTAGCAGTTCCACATTGGTAAGACAGTTTATAGTCCAGCTTCTTGTTCCACCTTAAATGGTGCAGCAGTTACATTCTGCTGCCTTAGCTTCTTGTTTGAATTTTCCCATTCCACCTTAAATGGTGTGGCAGTTCCACACACTGGCAAGTCAGTCTATAGTCCAGCTTCTTGTTCAAACTTTGCCGTTCCACCTTAAATGGTGCAGCAGTTCCGTTCTGCTGCCTTAGCTTCTTGTTTGAATTTTCCCATTCCACCTTAAATGGTGCAGCAGTTCCAGATTGGCGAGTCAGTCCACTAGTCCAGCTTCTTGTTCAAACTTTGCCATTCCACCTTACATGATGCAACAGTTCTATGATGGCAACTCAGCCTACATGTCCAGCTTCTTGTTCCACCTTAAATGGTGTAGCAGTTCCATCATGGTGCCTTTGTTTCTTGTTTAAATTTTCCGGTTCCACCTTAACTAGTGCAGCAGTTCCACATTGGCGAGTCAGTCCACTAGTCCAGCTTCTTGTTCAAACTTTGTCGTTCCACCTTAAATTGTGGTGCAGTTATACCCAGGCACCTCATTTGGTAGAATGTAATTAGAGCAGCATTTAAGGTGGAACAATGAAGTTTGCGTAAGAAGCTGGACATGAAACCGCTGCACCATTTAAGGTGGAACGGAAAAATCCTAACAAGAAGCTAGCACACCAGAATGTAACTGCTGCACCATTTAAGGTGGAACGAGAAAATCTAAACAAGAAGGTGGACAGGTAGGCTGAGGTGACTGTATGGAACTGCTATATTCTATTAAGGTGGGACGGATAAAATGGAACGGAATGCAACTGCTGCACCATTTAAGGTGGAAATCATATCCGACATATTCCAATCATTCAGCGCTAACGTGGCTGCGGTGTCTCGGAGTCAGTACCAGTACAGGAACCCATCTGACCTCTTCCCACCTTTGTTTTGTTGTGATGATGAACATCTGAGAGTCGTTCAGAGCGAATTACGAAGCACTCGGTTCAGTTGTTGTCATTCATGACGCACATGGTTGATTCATGTGATGTTATTGTGGGTCGACTCAGGACACACGTTCACTCCTTCACCCGTGAGAATGTTAGGATGTTAGAACATGGAAACATCGGACCCGAGCCAAAAATTGGACCTGAGCAATGACTGTTTGTAATGTGAACGCAGTCTCTTCTAAATTCCTTCATTGCGCTGTCACTGAGACGTAAACAGAGTCGTGTTTTGATGTGAAAACACAAATATACGCATTTAATTTACTACCAAACCCACCAGTGGACCATCACGTATCTTCTGAGGTTTCTTTATATTTAATGCTAATAATGATAAAATGATTTCAGTCGAGGCCAAAAGTTTTAAGAATGGCACAGAGCTTGGTGCCTCAGTGTTTTTAGAACCCTCTCTTTGAGGATTGACCACAAGTTCTCAGTGGGACTGAGATCTGGGGAGTTTCCTGGCCATGGACCCAGTTTCAATGTTTTGTTCACCGAGTCACTTGGTTATCACTTCTGTCTTGTGACGTGGAGCTCCATCATGCTGGAAAAAACATTGTTCATCTCCAAATCGGAGAAGAGCTCTTAGAGAATTTTGATACCATTCCTTACTCAGGGCAATGTTCTTAGGCAAAGTTTTGGGCGAACTCAACCCCTTGGAAGAGAAGCAACCCCACTCATGAATGGTCTCAGCATGCTTCACTGTTGGCATGACACAGGACTCATGGTAGCGCTCACCTTTTCTTCTCCGGACAATGATTTTTCCAGATGTCCCAAATAGTCTGAAGGGGCTTCATCAGAGAAAATAACTTGACCGCAGTCCTCTGCAGTTCAATCCCTTTACCTCCTGCAGAACGTCAGTCTGTCCTTGATGTTCTTCTTGGAGAGAAGTGGCTTCTTTGCTGCCCTTCTTGACACCAAGCCATCCTCCAAAAGCCTTCATCCTCTTTAGGAGACGGTCCTGTCGCTTGCTTGACTTTCTTGGGCGCCCCTGTAGCTTCTTCACTGCAGTTGAACCACTCCTCTTTGAAGTTCTTAAAGATTGGATAGATGGTTGATAGACCCCAATCTTTAAGCAGCAATGTTCTCACCTGTGAAACCCTTCTGATGGAATGCATTGGTGACTGCAAATGTTTCCTTGGAGGTAACCATGGTTACCAGAACACTACTTAAAAGCACCACTTCCCTTTTAAAGCAGCCAGTCTGCTCGTCTACTCAGCAGGACAGAGTGATATCAGCTGGCTTGTCCTCATTAAGCTTTTCTCCTGAGCTAACGAGATCATCACTGAAATGATGCTTGAGGTCATAGGGCTGAAGTGCAGTAATGTTTGTGAGGAGGTCATTTTTCGTGGCAGGGAATGACTTCATCTGATCATCTTCACAATCTAGATTTAATACAAATCACCACCATAAGAACTGGGACAGCAACCTCTGTGAAAACCAAAATTTGTGCCATTCTCCAAACCTTTGGCCACGACTGTGGAATCAACCACTTAGAAATACAGGAATTTAGGAAAACTGGTGGAATTGCCCTTCATGTTACTAAGGCAACACTTTTCTTATAAAAGCCTTGTAAATCTGATTGACTGAGGTTGCGGTAGAATGTATTAAAACTGAAAAATTTAAGGTGGAGCAGCAAAGTTCGCGCAAGAAGCTGGACAGGTGGCCTGAGACGCCAACATGGAAGAATTGCACCATTTAAGGTGGAACAGCAAAGTTCACACAATAAACTAAACAGGTGGCCTGAGACTCCAGCATGAATCTGTTGCGCCATTTAAGGTGGCGTGGCAAAGTTTGAACAAGAAGCTGTAAAGTTGGCCTGAGACATTAACCTGAATCTGTTGCGCCATTTAAGGTGGAACAGCAAAGGTTACTCAAGAAGAGATGGAAGTGTGACTCTGTTGCACCGTTTAAGGTGAAACAGCAAAGTTTGCACAAGAAGCTGGAGAGGTGGCCTGAGACGTCAGCCTGAATCTGAGTCGCCATCGTGGAACTGCTGCACCATTTAAGGTGGAACAAGAAAATTTAAACAAAAAGCTGGACAGGTAAATGAGGTTCCTGCTTGGAACTGCTACATTCCATTAAGGTGGAACGTGAAAATGTGCAAAACGTGTTCAGTTTCATTTCATGCAATAACTTTCTGTGCGGGAGCTTTCAGAGTTGGACGTCTGGCCTCATTTACCACCACTGTGAACAGTTCTGACTCAGTAAGTTTGTCCTGAATGGACTATTTCACACCAAACCTCTCCAAACTAACTTAATTCACACATCAACCACTTACATATGCAGGAATTTAAGAAAACTGGTGGAATTCCCCATCCCGTTGCTTAGGGAAGTCTATGTTTTCTGTTATAACAGCCTTGAAAATTTGATTTGTTGAGGGTTTTTCCCCTTTAGGCTTCAAAGCATTGCGAGAAAAGCCAAGGATCCCTAAACCGGGCAGTGTTGAGGAATTTCAGGGCATCTAAAGCTTCAATACACTCCACTCTGTGAAAGCCACGTTGGCTGAATGAGTGGAATTCATTCTGATGAGTCAGGAATGCTGTCGTCCCTCTTAAGTGTCTCTACAACAACAACAGAACAATTAATGTGTGCAGTAAAATATTTGAGCTATGCAGGATGAACAATGGAAGAAGGGAGAAGGACAGACGTGGAGAAAGAAAGACTTGCAGAATTCTCCTAAGATCAGCTCTCAGCTCATTGATCCTCCATAGAGAGGCAGGACTTCCAAGACCACACAGGAAAATTATAACCTCAGAGAAAATAAGGAAACGAGCGAGAAATCATCATGATTTTCGGTTTGCCGGCTTTATTTAGATATCCAAAAATCCCCTCCGCCTTCCTTTTTAAGGGTCTCGCTCCCCCTTCTCTTCACACAAATCCCCAAATTAAACTTGATTGCGTATCTAATGCAAGTGGAGTCCAAATAAGGACAAAGCGGTCAGGTTACACTTTGTTTACAGAGCGTATTCCTCTTGTGTGTCTCCTGTTTATTTGTGTTTTGAAGCGTGCAGACAAAGTTTGGGTTTGCCTCCAGGTTAGGGCCCTTTTGAAAGCGTCCAATCCGTTTGAGCGGATTGCGGAGTTGGCGCGGCGTCGGGCGCCCACTCTCCGGCGAAGGACTTTGATTGAGTTCTTCCTCAGACAATCCCCCCATCCAGCCATTGTCTTCTGCAATCTCATCCTGGCCACACAAGTGGGCGTCAGAATATCTGGCAGCTCGGGAGAGCGTTTTTGCATTGTGCCCAGTCGATACGGAGGTTTGCACATCTACAAACAACAGCGCCGGGCTTAGAGGGTGTGGAGCAACTGAAAATGAATGGGGCCTACTCACGAGCGACGTCCTAAAGAGCATAGCCCATCAGATCGCCGCTCTGATACCACAGACATACGAAAGCTGTATAATAAAGTCAACACCAGATAAAAAACAGATTTAAACTATTTACTGATCAACTTACCCCAAACCTCATCCATCAACCAGACACGGGGCCTTGTTTGGTTTTGCACTGGAGTTACAAGACTGATGTATCTCAGGCATTTAGCAGCTGCTCTTATCCAGAGAGACTTACAATTTAAGTGTCTTACAGCTGCAGATAAAAGTGGCGTTAGGTGTCCAGACCAAGGAATCTTAAGACCAAATAACCATCTATATCTATCATAAAGAGAACTAATATCCATCTATAATCTATCGTGAAGAGAACTAATATCCATCTATAATCTATCGTGAAGAGAACTAATATCCATCTATAATCTATCGTGAAGAGAACTAATATCCATCTATAATCTATCATAAAGAGAACTAATATCCATCTATAATCTATCGTGAAGAGAACTAATATCCATCTATAATCTATCATAAAGAGAACTAATATCCATCTATAATCTATCGTGAAGAGAACTAATATCCATCTATAATCTATCATAAAGAGAACTAATATCCATCTTTAATCTATCGTGAAGAGAACTAATATCCATCTATAATCTATCATGAAGAGAACTAATATCCATCTATAATCTATCATAAAGAGAACTAATATCCATCTATAATCTATCGTGAAGAGAACTAATATCCATCTATAATCTATCGTGAAGAGAACTAATATCCATCTATAATCTATCATAAAGAGAACTAATATCCATCTATAATCTATCGTGAAGAGAACTAATATCCATCTATAATCTATCATAAAGAGAACTAATATCCATCTATAATCTATCGTGAAGAGAACTAATATCCATCTATAATCTATCATAAAGAGAACTAATATCCATCTTTAATCTATCGTGAAGAGAACTAATATCCATCTATAATCTATCATAAAGAGAACTAATATCCATCTTTAATCTATCGTGAAGAGAACTAATATCCATCTATAATCTATCATAAAGAGAACTAATATCCATCTTTAATCTATCGTGAAGAGAACTAATATCCATCTATAATCTATCATGAAGAGAACTAATATCCATCTATAATCTATCATGAAGAGAACTAATATCCATCTATAATCTATCGTGAAGAGAACTAATATCCATCTATAATCTATCGTGAAGAGAACTAATATCCATCTATAATCTATCGTAAAGAGAACTAATATCCATCTATAATCTATCGTAAAGAGAACTAATAACCATCTGTAATCTATCGATTCTGTAAAAAGAGTTTATAATCTATAGTTTCTATGAAGAGAACTAATAACCATCTATAAATTATAGTTTCTATGAAGAGAACTAATAACCATCTGTAATCTATAATTTCTGCAAATACACACACACACACACACACACACACACACACACACACACACACACACACACTAGGGAACATACACACTAGGGGGCAGTGAAACACACACTGGTGAATCCACACACTGGGGGGGCAGTGAAACACCCACATATAAACACACTAGGGAACATACACACTAGGGGGCAATGACACATACATACACACACACACACACACACACACAGGGGAACATACACAGTAGGGGGTGGTGAAACACCTACATACACACACACACACACACACACACACTAGTGAACATACACAGTAGGGGGTAGTGAAACACCTACATACACACACTAGTGAACGAACACGCACTATGGGTTAGTAAGCACACTTGCCTGGAGTGGTGGGCAGCCCTATCCACAGTACCGGGGGAGCAGTTGGGGGTTTGGTGTCTTGTTAAGGTCTCTTTGGTCGTGTGTAGAGGATCGAGACCAAGCTCCAGCCCACGCGTGCAGCCCAGCAGTATTACCCAATTATTATTATTAAGTGCTGTCAAGTTGTTTCCAGCTCCTGGCGACCATATGGATAATGTTTCTCCAGAATATCCTGCCTTCTGTTTAGGTCTCGAGGCTTCTGAGTGGCTGGTTAAGGATTCCTTTGATTGTCTCCATTAATCCTGTTGCTGGTGGTTCCGCTTCCTCGCGTAATGGCTTTTCCAACAAATTAGTTCTTCCCAGAATGTGCCCAAAATAAGATCTGCCTTCAAACGAGACGCCGCCAACCACTATTGGTAAGTAATCACAAACAGATTAGCTGTATGATATACGCAGATGAGCCACATTATTATGACCACTACAGCCAGCAACCATTCTTGGAAGACGACAAGCTGGTGGTGGCAGCGTTCTGCTCTGGGGAATGTCTTTGAGGCATACTCTGGATCCACTCATCTATGTGGAAGACACTCTCAACCTATTTGCTTCTGAATCCATCCTTGCAGATCACATACATCATACATGCTGATGGTCTTCTCTGGGGTGGGTGGGATCTTCCAGCAAGACAATGCGACACATCACACGGCTAGTAATGTCCCACACTGGTTGGAAGAGCTGCCCAAGACTTCCAAGTACTACCCTGGACCCATAATTCCCCAGACTTGAACCATACTGAGCATCTTTGGGACCACCTGGATGTTGGTGTTGGCTCTAAAGATCCTCTTCCATGCTCCCTCCAGCAGCTGTGGGATACACTGCAGTCAGCATGGCTCCAAAATACCTGTGACCACCTACCAGCACCTTATTGAGTCTCCCAGTCTGTCTAGCTGCTGTCTGTGCTGCACATGGCGGTCACTCGATATTAGATCACTGGATATTAGTCATAATAATGTGCGTCCACTGTGTATATCTCAATATATATTATTAATAATAGCAGTAAAGATATTAGCAATAAAGACAAAAGCATTGCAGTGTTGTATTTGTTTGTGTGGCTTTGCCTTGTCGGCTTAATATTCTATAATCCAGCGTCCAGGCCTGTTGAGGTGTAAACATTATCCACGTAGCTCTGCCTAGCCGGTTCTGAGATATCTCTATGTTCCAAACTGTGTATGTGTGTTCAACAGAGAAGCTTATACTCACAATGCTTAATAAATGCACTTATAATGTGTTATATGACATATATAATACCTTATAATAGCAGGAGTAAACTTGTATAATTGTATATATGTGGCCACAGTTACATGCAGAACACTTTACAAAATAAGAGTATATAAATTTATAATGTTAGATTTCACTGTGCAATGTAACTACACATTATAAACACTGTAAACATAAATTTGGCTTTGCACTGTAACACATTATAACAGGGTTCTGGTATATGACCAGGTAAGCATTTGTTGGGTATAGTAATTTAGAACTAAACTTGATACTGTGATTTATTGAAACTGTGATGCTAGGTTAGCTGGCTACATGTGCTAAACTGTTATGTTATAAGCACATACAGCTGCTAGTAGTTAGCTAGTATATAACCACATAATTCAATAGCTACACATTTAATCTATAGTTTATATCTAACCCTAACCCTTTCTTTTTCCAATTTTCAGTTCCACCTTAAATAGTGCAACAGTTTTATCCCAGCACTCAAAACATTTCTGAAAAGTTAGTTAGCTTTCAATCCTGTTGCAGGCGCTCCATTTAGATAGGCTGTGTTTTTAGCTTTGAGCTGTGAGAGACTGTTTTTAGCTTTGAGCTGAGAGAGACTGTGTTTTTAGCTTTGAACTAAGAGAGACTGTTTTTAGCTTTGAGCTAAGAGAGACTGTTTTTAGCTTTGAGCTGTGAGAGACTGTGTTTTTAGCTTTGAGCTAAGAGAGACTGTGTTTTTAACTTCGAGCTGTGAGAGACTGTGTTTTTAGCTTTGCGCTGTGAGAGACTGTTTTCATCTTTGAGCTAAGAGAGACTGTGTTTTCATCTTTGAGCTAAGAGAGACTGTGTTTTTAACTTTGAGCTGTGAGAGACTGTGTTTTTAGCTTTGCGCTGTGAGAGACTGTTTTCATCTTTGAGCTAAGAGAGACTGTGTTTTCATCTTTGAGCTAAGAGAGACTGTGTTTTTAGCTTTGAGCTGTGAGAGAATGTGTTTTTAGTTTTGAGCTGAGAGAGACTGTGTTTTTAGCTTTGAGCTGAGAGAGAATGTGTTTTTAGTTTTGAGATAAGAGAGACCGTTTTTAGCTTTGAGCTGTGAGAGACTGTGTTTTTAGCTTTGAGCTGAGAGAGACTGTGTTTTTAGCTTTGAGCTGTGAGAGACTGTGTTTTTAGCTTTGAGCTAAGAGAGACTGTGTTTTTAGCTTTGAGCTGAGAGAGACAGTGTTTTTAGCTTTGAGCTGAGAGAGACAGTGTTTTTAGCTTTGAGCTGAGAGAGACTGTTTTGAGCTTTGAGCTGTGAGAGACTGTGTTTTTTGCTTTGAGCTGAGAGAGACAGTGTTTTTAGCTTTGAGCTGAGAGAGACTGTGTTTTTAGCTTTGAGCTGTGAGAGACTGTGTTTTTTAGCTTTGAGCTACACATTTAATCTATAGTTTATATCTAACCCTAACCCTTTCTTTTTCCAATTTTCAGTTCCACCTTAAATAGTGCAACAGTTTTATCCCAGCACTCAAAACATTTCTGAAAAGTTAGTTAGCTTTCAATCCTGTTGCAGGCGCTCCATTTAGATAGGCTGTGTTTTTAGCTTTGAGCTGTGAGAGACTGTTTTTAGCTTTGAGCTGAGAGAGACTGTGTTTTTAGCTTTGAACTAAGAGAGACTGTTTTTAGCTTTGAGCTAAGAGAGACTGTTTTTAGCTTTGAGCTGTGAGAGACTGTGTTTTTAGCTTTGAGCTAAGAGAGACTGTGTTTTTAACTTTGAGCTGTGAGAGACTGTGTTTTTAGCTTTGCGCTGTGAGAGACTGTTTTCATCTTTGAGCTAAGAGAGACTGTGTTTTCATCTTTGAGCTGAGAGACTGTGTTTTTAGCTTTGAGCTGTGAGAGAATGTGTTTTTAGTTTTGAGCTAAGAGAGACTGTGTTTTTTGCTTTGAGCTGAGAGAGAATGTGTTTTTAGTTTTGAGATAAGAGAGACCGTTTTTAGCTTTGAGCTGTGAGAGACTGTGTTTTTAGCTTTGAGCTGAGAGAGACTGTGTTTTTAGCTTTGAGCTGTGAGAGACTGTGTTTTTAGCTTTGAGCTGAGAGAGACTGTGTTTTTAGCTTTGAGCTGTGAGAGACTGTGTTTTTAGCTTTGAGCTAAGAGAGACTGTGTTTTTAGCTTTGAGCTGAGAGAGACAGTGTTTTTAGCTTTGAGCTGAGAGAGACTGTGTTTTTAGCTTTGAGCTGTGAGAGACTGTGTTTTTTAGCTTTGAGCTGAGAGAGACTGTGTTTTTAGCTTTGAGCTGAGAAAGACTGTGTTTTTTAGCTTTGAGCTGAGAAAGACTGTTTTTAGCTTTGAGCTAAGAGAGACTGTGTTTTTAGCTTTGAGCTGTGAGAGACTGTGTTTTTTGGCTTTGAGCTAAGAGAGACTGTGTTTTTAGCTTTGAGCTGAGAAAGACTGTGTTTTTTAGCTTTGAGCTGAGAAAGACTGTGTTTTTAGCTTTGAGCTAAGAGAGACTGTGTTTTTAGCTTTGAGCTGTGAGAGACTGTGTTTTTAGCTTTGAGCTAAGAGAGACTGTGTTTTTTAGCTTTGAGCTGAGAGAGACTGTGTTTTTAGCTTTGAGCTAAGAGAGACTGTGTTTTTAGCTTTGAGCTAAGAGAGACTGTGTTTTTAGCTTTGAGCTGTGAGAGACTGTGTTTTTTAGCTTTGAGCTGAGAGAGACTGTGTTTTTAGCTTTGAGCTAAGAGAGACTGTGTTTTTAGCTTTGAGCTGTGAGAGACTGTGTTTTTTAGCTTTGAGCTGAGAGAGACTGTGTTTTTTAGCTTTGAGCTAAGAGAGACTGTGTTTTTAGCTTTGAGCTGTGAGAGACTGTGTTTTTTAGCTTTGAGCTGAGAGAGACTGTGTTTTTAGCTTTGAGCTAAGAGAGACTGTGTTTTTAGCTTTGAGCTAAGAGAGACTGTGTTTTTAGCTTTGAGCTGTGAGAGACTGTGTTTTTAGCTTTGAGCTGAGAGAGACTGTGTTTTTAGCTTTGAGCTGTGAGAGACTGTGTTTTTAGCTTTGAGCTAAGAGAGACTGTGTTTTTAGCTTTGAGCTAAGAGAGACTGTGTTTTTAGCTTTGAGCTGTGAGAGACTGTGTTTTTAGCTTTGAGCTGAGAGAGACTGTTTTGAGCTTTGAGCTGTGAGAGACTGTGTTTTTTGCTTTGAGCTGAGAGAGACTGTGTTTTTAGCTTTGAGCTGTGAGAGACTGTGTTTTTTAGCTTTGAGCTGAGAGAGACTGTGTTTTTAGCTTTGAGCTGAGAAAGACTGTGTTTTTTAGCTTTGAGCTGAGAAAGACTGTTTTTAGCTTTGAGCTAAGAGAGACTGTGTTTTTAGCTTTGAGCTGTGAGAGACTGTGTTTTTTGGCTTTGAGCTAAGAGAGACTGTGTTTTTAGCTTTGAGCTGAGAAAGACTGTGTTTTTTAGCTTTGAGCTGAGAAAGACTGTGTTTTTAGCTTTGAGCTGAGAAAGACTGTTTTTAGCTTTGAGCTAAGAGAGACTGTGTTTTTAGCTTTGAGCTGTGAGAGACTGTGTTTTTTGGCTTTGAGCTAAGAGAGACTGTGTTTTTAGCTTTGAGCTGAGAAAGACTGTGTTTTTTAGCTTTGAGCTGAGAAAGACTGTGTTTTTAGCTTTGAGCTAAGAGAGACTGTGTTTTTAGCTTTGAGCTAAGAGAGACTGTGTTTTTAGCTTTGAGCTGAGAGAGACTGTGTTTTTTAGCTTTGAGCTAAGAGAGACTGTGTTTTTAGCTTTGAGCTAAGAGAGACTGTGTTTTTAGCTTTGAGCTAAGAGAGACTGTGTTTTTAGCTTTGAGCTGTGAGAGACTGTGTTTTTAGCTTTGAGCTGAGAGAGACTGTTTTGAGCTTTGAGCTGTGAGAGACTGTGTTTTTTGCTTTGAGCTGAGAGAGACTGTGTTTTTAGCTTTGAGCTAAGAGAGACTGTGTTTTTAGCTTTGAGCTGAGAGAGACTGTGTTTTTAGCTTTGAGCTGTGAGAGACTGTGTTTTTTAGCTTTGAGCTGAGAGAGACTGTGTTTTTAGCTTTGAGCTGAGAAAGACTGTGTTTTTTAGCTTTGAGCTGAGAAAGACTGTTTTTAGCTTTGAGCTAAGAGAGACTGTGTTTTTAGCTTTGAGCTGTGAGAGACTGTGTTTTTTGGCTTTGAGCTAAGAGAGACTGTGTTTTTAGCTTTGAGCTGAGAAAGACTGTGTTTTTTAGCTTTGAGCTGAGAAAGACTGTGTTTTTAGCTTTGAGCTAAGAGAGACTGTGTTTTTAGCTTTGAGCTGAGAGAGACTGTGTTTTTAGCTTTGAGCTAAGAGAGACTGTGTTTTTAGCTTTGAGCTGAGAGAGACTGTGTTTTTTAGCTTTGAGCTAAGAGAGACTGTGTTTTAGCTTTGAGCTAAGAGAGACTGTGTTTTAGCTTTGAGCTAAGAGAGACTGTGTTTTAGCTTTGAGCTAAGAGAGACTGTGTTTTTAGCTTTGAGCTGAGAGAGACTGTGTTTTAGCTTTGAGCTAAGAGAGACTGTGTTTTTAGCTTTGAGCTAAAAGAGACTGTGTTTTTAGCTTTAAGCTAAGAGAGACTGATTTTAGCTTTGAGTTGAGAGAGACTGTGTTTTTAGCTTTGAGCTGAGAGAGACTGTGTTTTTAGCATTGAGCTGAGAGAGACTGTGTTTTCATCTTTGAGCTGAGAGAGACTGTGTTTTAGCATTGAGCTGAGAGAGACTGTGTTTTCATCTTTGAGCTGAGAGAGACTGTGTTTACATCTGTGAGCTGAGAGAGACTGTGTTTTCATCTTTGAGCTGAGAGAGACTGTGTTTTTATCAAACTTTAGCCCCTGTGGACCCTGAGGGAGCTGCTACTCCTGTTCTACAGTTGTTTATTGGAAAGGTACTACGTTATTTTGCTAAGATAACAATAATTTTATTCCACCTCTGACGAAAATGGAGAACTGGAGTTCTGGAGTCTCAGAGGAACACAGTCCGGATCCAGTCAGTAATTGTGTTAACAGATGATGTTTGGCTATTAGCTTGCCACAACTGAGGCCTGGCTCTTCCGTAAACAATAGGCAGAAGCAAAGATGTAAATAATTGGCTGGTTAACCTCATCAGAATGGAGGCCATATGGCAGAACCATGTTACAAAGTGGTTCCGTCTCAATCCGGTCCCACGCTGCACGTTTGATGTGACGAACGCTTTGTTTGGCAGGGAAGACGCAGGTTGCCAAGATTCCACGGAACCATGCCATTGTCCCAGCCGGGCTCTGACGTCTCCCAGCAAACGTCCGGATCGTTTGGATTACTGAGCCCAGAATCATGAGGTTTTCCAGGCGCATTTGTTTCGCTAACTCCATGAACAGGATCCCTCTGAATACAGTGACCTTCGGGGTCGCGCTCATGTGCATACATTTACATAACAAGAGGAGAGTTCAGCACACCAGGGAGTTCGGCAGCAGGAGCTGTCAGGAAGCTGGACGGATTGGGGAGGCCTCCTTACGGAGGGATCCTCTCAAATAAATAAATGAGGGATTAAATAAATAAATAAATAAATACAAACACATACAGGCTTTAAAAAGCAGCTCTAGCGACCAAGAGACTCAGAGCTACGGCAGGCAGCTGACGGCCATCCCGCTTTTGGGAGGAGGCCTCAGTAAATCACACGACGCTTTGATGCTCGGCGTAACTCCACTGACTAATGATCCGAGTCCACATGCGCTGGCCTCCTCCTTTCATTACAGCCGCTTCCTGTCCTTGTCAGCGGAGGCTCCGCTCTTTGAAACGAGACGTAAATAGATGACGAGCCCCCACAAAGCGAGTCAACACTAAACTCATAACAAACCATAAACTGTGGGAGTGATATACTCCAAGGTGTTTCTCTATAGTGGAGGATTTCAAACGCCAGATCATTTGTTCTTCCAGGAAAGCAGACGGGAGATGTGTAGCGGAAAACAGAGGCTGGTCTACTACCCTGTACATGAGCTTGAGGATGCAAGAATTTCAATAGTACCATTTAATATGTTAAACTTTAATGGGACTTTTTTCTCACTGTCCAAAGAAAAACAAATATACCCCAAATAGTAACTTCACAGGAGACTGTCTTTACTTTCAATGTAAGTCAATGGAACCAGATTTTTTCTAAAGCTACAAAAAATATAAAAATGGCTAAAAATTGACAGGTTTTTATTTGGACAGTGCAAATATGCATCTGATTGGCTGAACTGCATTCACACCCCTATGACTGCATTACTGACCACCTCACAAAGAATCCTGCTGGTAGTAGAATAACCTTTGACTTAATCGCATGAAGCACTGACGGTACTGATGAAGCTCAAAGCTAAACACACAGTTCTGTCTTACTTCTTTTTTTTTTATTTAGACTTTGGCTGCTCAGATAGCTAACATGCTAAAAGATAACTAACATGCTAAACAGCTCCTTTAACAAAATCACTAGTTTGAGTACTTATGTTTGGCTGTAAAACTGTATAAAAGTCTAAAGATCATCGGTCTTCGTTTTAGTCAAAAGTAGCATCAAACGCAGGCCCTGTCCCAAACACCTCCGTATCCCTACATAGTACATACATACATCAAACCCAGACTGAGTCCCAAACACCTCCATATCCCTACATAGTACATACATACATCAAACCCAGACTGAGTCCCAAACACCTTCATATCCCTACATTGTACATACATACATCAAACCCAGACTGAGTCCCAAACACCTTCATATCCCTACATAGTACATACATACATAAATCAAACCCAGACTGAGTCCCAAACACCTCAGTTTCTCTACATAGTACATACATACATCAAACCCAGACTGAGTCCCAAACACCTTCATATCCCTACATTGTACATACATACATAAATCAAACCAAGACTGAGTTCCAAACACCTCCATATCCCTACATAGTACATACATACATCAAACCCAGACTGAGTCCCAAACACCTCCATATCCCTACATAGTACATACATACATACACCAAACCCAGACTGAGTCCCAAACACCTCCGTTTCTCTACATAGTACATACATACATACACCAAACCCAGACTGAGTCCCAAACACCTCCGTTTCTCTACATAGTACATACATACATCAAACGCAGACTGAGTTCCAAACACCTCCGTATCCCTACATAGTACATACATACATATATACATACATACATACATACATCAAACCCAGACTGAGTCCCAAACACCTCCGTATCCCTACATAGTACATACATCAAATACAAACACCTCCATATCCTTACATACATACATAAAACCCAGGCTGAGCCCCAAATGCCTCTATATCCCTACATACATACATACATACATCAAACCCAGACTGAGTCCCAAACACCTCTATATCCCTACATAGTACATACATACATACATACATAAAACCCAGACAGAGTCCCAAACATCTTCATATCCCATCTCACATATCATATCTTCATGTCGAGCTTTTCGAATTCTGGCTTCTCCAGACAAACAGTGCAATATATGTGGTGTTCAGATACGTCTAAATCCCAAATATTTATTTTTAGCTGTACTATGAGCTCTTGTTTTCGATCTTAAATCATTATTTTAATTTTTATTTATTTACTTCATAAACAAAAACAAGGCTTATAAATATGTTCCTGACTGCAAATGTTTACAAATATCAACAGTTCCTATCAAACTCCATAGTAAACACATAAGGATTAATTTTGACTGGTGTTGTGTGTTAGAAGTAGTGATACAAACATGATTTATATTAAATACACACAATAATAACCTGAAATCAGGATTTGTGATAATCAGAAACAAGTAAACTGGGGAATTCATGGAAGCTCGAATGATGAAATGAATTTACTGTAAAGATAAAGAGAATAAAATCTCAGTCGAGTCACTTTTGATCCAGCTTGTGCATCGAAGGGTTAAGAGGCAACGAGAAGTCAACTAGAGTGTGTTGAGCTGAATCCAGGCTGTACAGAGGAAGTGGGCAGGATCTGTGTAGCAGGCCAGAACACCACAGATCTCACAGTGAGAGCTCCAAACGGATGAGAACCAGTTACCTGTGGCTTTGTTTAGCAGCACAGAATGCAGGACCATCATCTGAAAGCACAACTTCTACTGAAGTTGTCCCCCCCCCCCCCCCCCCCGAGCTCTTCCCTGTTCACACGTTCATATGGCACGTTGGTTTTTCCGAGAACAGCGAGTGATTCGATTACCCCAAATAGACTCCTCTGGTCTGCGGGGGCCAATCCGCCGTCATTATTCTTGGGTTGCGGGACAATAAACGGGGCTATTGTGGGATCAGTTTCAGATTAGGGAATCTGGGAATACACTGGAGTCTAATTTGGCTCATTTAAAAATAAACGTGTGGATTATTTCCTGAGGCCGCTCTGCAGCGTTTCATGTATCTGAGAAAGATTACGAGCTCAACATTAAGAAGATGCACTGCTGGATTTGCTGTAAGTGAAGTTCAAATGGAGGCGACTTCTGCATCAGTCTGTTCGAGTTCTGCCAACTGCTGATAGAATTACGATCCAACAGGATTTAAAAATTATGATGAATTAGTATTTCAGCCACGGCAAGAAGTGTTTTTACACAACAGGAACATACTTTTCTTAAGCTGCCTTCATATAAAAATCTACTTTTTTAATAACATTAATTCAACAATATTTTATGATGAATTAGCTTTTCAGCAGTAACAAAAAACTTTTGATCGTTAGCTAATTAGTTTGTATCTACAGACCTTCCACACAACCAAGCACAACAAGCAAAGTTAATCGTATCACAGCAACAACATATCTGTGTGTGTTTGTAACAGATAAAACAATCAAGTATGACCACATTAAGCTGGCTAACCAGCTAAATAACTAACTAGTGAAATAGTTAACCAGCTAACTTACTAGCTAACTAACTAAGTAAAGAGCTAATTAATACTTAGCTAACTAACCAGCTAATCAAGTAACAAGCAAAATAAACTAATTGACTACACAACTAACTAGCTAGCTAGCTAGCTAACTAATTAACTAGTTACCTAGCTATCTAAGTAACTAGCAAACCATATAACAAGCTGTCTAACTAAATGACTGGCTTAATAATTAATGGTGTAGTTGGTGTAGTGGTTAGTATGGTGGTGTAGTGGTTAGTACGGTGGTGTAGTGGTTAGTACGATGGTGTAGTGGTCAGTACGGTGGTGTAGTGGTTAGTACGATGGTGTAGTGGTTAGTATGGTGGTGTAGTGGTCAGTACGGTGGTGTAGTGGTTAGTATGGTGGTGTAGTGGTTAGTATGGTGGTGTAGTGGTTAGCACGGTGGTGTAGTGGGTAGCACGGTGGTGTAGTGGGTAGCACGGTGGTGTAGTGGTTAGTATGGTGGTGTAGTGGTTAGTATGGTGGTGTAGTGGTTAGTACGATGGTGTAGTGGTCAGTATGGTGGTGTAGTGGTTAGTATGGTGGTGTAGTGGTTAGTATGGTGGTGTAGTGGTTAGTACGGTGGTGTAGTGGTTAGTGCGGTGGTGTAGTGGTTAGTGCGGTAGTGTAGTGGTTAGTGCGGTGGTGTAGTGGGTAGTACGGTGGTGTAGTGGTTAGTACGGTGGTGTAGTGGTTAGTATGGTGGTGTAGTGGTTAGTACGGTGGTGTACTGGTTAGTATGGTGGTGTAGTGGTTAGTACGGTGGTGTAGTGATTAGTACGGTGGTGTAGTGGTTAGTACGGTGGTGTAGTGGTTAGTACAGTGGTGTAGTGATTAGTACGGTGGTGTAGTGGTTAGTGCGGTGGTGTAGTGGTTAGTACGGTGGTGTAGTGGTTAGTGTGGTGGTGTAGTGGTTAGTATGGTGGTGTAGTGGGTAGTACGGTGGTGTAGTGGGTAGTACGGTGGTGTAGTGGGTAGTACGGTGGTGTAGTGGTTAGTATGGTGGTGTAGTGGTTAGTACGGTGGTGTAGTGGTTAGTACGGTGGTGTAGTGATTAGTACTGTGGTGTAGTGGGTAGTACGGTGGTGTAGTGGTTAGTGGTCGCTCACTCTAAATTGCCCGTAGGTGTGAGTGTGTGCGTGATGGCCATGCGATGGACTGTTAACCTGTCCATGGTGTACCTTACCTTCACCCGATGATGCTGGGACTGGCTTCAGATGATGAATGGATGAATGGTTTAAAGCTACTGTGATTAAATCATGTAATATTACTCGACCTTGTAAGACCACATGGTTCCCCACTCTCTCTGTTCAGATATTGTCTATACCGGCCCCCTCCACGAGTACAGCTGACCATGAGGGGGCGCTAAAAGCATGATTTGTACTTACAACATTACACTACACACCAGTAGAGGTCTTCCTGGGATCACAGGCCCCGCAAACCCAAAGTTTAAATGGGGGCTTAACAGTAAAGGGTGTCCTCAAACTTTTGGTGGTCAGGGTTGATATTATGGAATACTGCCACTGACACAGACACTGTTCACAAGAGTGCACTGCTATAAAGTTCACGCTGTAGCCAAAGTGAGTCCACATATCCAGGGGTCCACATAAACGTTACATACACCCAGTCACATTTGTTGGGGGCGGGGGGGGGTCCGCCGGGGTCCGTTTGAGTGACGCGTCTTTGGCTGACTTCACCACGTGGAAGGTGAGGATACAGATGTGAGCACGACAGTGAGGTTCTCCAGCGTTCTCGGAGTGGCTGGAGTCCTTCCTGAAATCAAACCAGAAGTTAATACTGTATCCGAACCCAGCGTCCCTTCCTGGGAATGTACCCCCGTCCACCTGAACACTCAACGTCTCCGCACCTGCTCTATATCCGCCCGCCCCCCCCACACCCGTCTCATGTGGAGATTTCCAGGGCTGCACACCAGCTGAACTTCCCCGTACAGGACTCATATCTTCCACTCCAGCGTGGAATTAACGGGTTTGTATGAAGGCCACTCTCTTCAGCGATGTGCCGTAATCACGTCCTCTGTCCGAGGGCAGGAGAGGAAATCAGTCGTAAAGCTGTCTATGGTTAATATAACTGTTAGCGTTTTCTGTCCCTCAATGGAGTCGAAACCAAAATATAGCTTATGTTTACCCCTCCAAGACCCCCTCCCGCCTTGCCCCGACCCCCCCATGCAATAAATCACAGTGAAAGCGTTTAATTTAACCCCAACTGTGGAGCGCCGAGCAAAGAAAACATTCATCCCGACGTAGGAATCACTGGGAAATATTTACCGAGTCATATTAACAAGCGTATGAATGGCTTCCTCCCGGGTGTTTACATGTTCTGAATGGCGCGCATTTAGATTTCATAAAGCCTGTGAAAATAAATGGGTCTTATTGGGATCACAGCATCCCCCCCTCCGGTTTTAATGGGGGCTTAACGGCAGAGAGGCGGACTCTTCTGTTGTTTCAGCTTAACTTCTCCGACAGACCCTACAGGATCCTTCAGGGTTCAGCTGGGCCCCGACTCGAAGATTTGTAGTTGTAACAGTTTGAGTTCAACTGATTCTTTCTTTATATGCTACCCAACAAGCTAAGGTGAAGCCCTTGTCTAACCCACAAGCCTGACAACCAAAACTAGATAACATCAGATAACGAGCCCAGAAGCACCAAACTTCTACATCAGCTAATAAACACCTGCCAGCAGTTTGCTGTCAGGATCTTCTTGGATCTTCTTGATGAACTCATAAGTTCTAGTACCATTACTGAGTAGGTTTTTAGACTCAGACTCTGTCAAGTCAAGTGGGTTTTATTGTCATTTCAACTACATACAGAGGACACAGTGAAACGAAACAACGTTCCTCCAGGACCATGGTGCAACATAGACAGTGCATACAGACACAAGTGCAACACAAACAAACAAGTGCGGACAGACAACACAACACAACACAGTACAGACAGAGAATAATAAATAATTGCCGGTAGTGTGCAAGTTGTGCGATGTGTAATAAATAGAGTTCAGTGAGGTAGTAGAGTTATTAGTGCAATGCTTTGTGCAAAAATGCTTCCCTTTTTTTCTGGGGTATATGGTTGGAGGGAGAGAGAGAGAGAGAGAGAGAGAGAGAGAGAGAGAGAGAGAGAGAGAGAGAGAGAGAGAGGAGAGAGAGAGAGAGAGAGAGAGAGAGAGAGAGAGAGAGAGAGAGAGATGTACCAGAAAGATATCAGTTCAGACGTTGAGTTGTGTTGAGAAGTCTGATGGCTTGGGGGAAGAAGCCGTTGCAGAGTCTGGTCGTGTTGGACCGGACGCTGCGGTACCTTCTTCCTGATGGCAGGAGGGAGAACAGTCTGTGTGAAGGGTGGGTGGGGTCATCCACAATGCTGGTTGCTTTGCGGATGCAGCGGGTGGAGTAAATGTCCAAGACGGAGGGGAGAGAGACTCCGATGATCCTCTCAGCTGTCCTCACAATGCGTTGGAGGGACTTGCGGTCAGAGGCTGTGCAGGTCCCAAACCAGGCAGTGATGCAGCTGCTTAGGATGCTCTCTATGGTTCCCCTATAGAAGAGGGTGAGGATGGGTGGAGGGAGACGGGCCTTTCTCAGCTTCCGGAGGAAGTAGAGACGCTGCATTAGAGGCTCGGACCTGGACTTGAAGGTCAATACGTCACAGCTTACCAAGCGGACAGAACATTTCACACTTGAAGAACATTAATCAATTCGGTTACATCTGCTAACAGACAGCTGTCAGTGGGCTCCAAAACTAGCTAACGTTTGCCCACTGGTTAAGTAGGCCTGGTACTTATTGGATCTTCTTGATGAACACTGGGGTTTTATAGAGAGTTTCTATAGAAGATTCTAATGTTTCAGTCAACTGATTTTATTTATATGCTTTCCAGCTAGCTAAGGTGAAGCCCTTGTCTAACCAATAAGCCTGATAACCAAATCTAGCTAACATTAAAGCCCAGAAGCACCAAACTTATCTTCACTGGTGTAAAAATTGGAGAACAGCCGTTTTCTCTTCTAATTCTTATCATAAGGAAAGTTCTAGAAGCATAACGAAGTACTACTTTTTTAGACTCAGACTCTGCAATAGAGGCTCGGACTTGGATTTAAAGGTCTTACCAAGCAGACAGAACATGTAATAGCTTATTACAGCAGAGAGGCAGACTCTACTGTTGTTTCAGCTCAATTTCTCCGACAGAGCAGAGGCCTACAGTGCTCAGCTGGGGCCCAACTCGAGGATCTGAGTTGGGAACATGGCTCAGAGCTCTGGAGACGTGCCTGTCTGCTTTGGTGATCAGTGAATAATTCCACAGCGGTCCATGTTTCATCGTCACAGACACAGTATATTCACTGTAGAACCTGTTTTAGTGGATGTTATTCCTATGATCGAGATGCTACAAAGCTGGAGAATTAGCAGGACCTGTCTCTGAGTCACATGATACCAGGCATCACATCACACTAGACACCTCAATATTATATCAATATTAATCAATATGGTTACATCAGCTAATAGACACCTGCCAGCAGTTTACTGTCAGTGGGCTCCAAAACGAGCTAATCTAGCTAATCTAGCTAACGTTAGTTCCACTGGTAAAAGCTGAACTGGTGTTTTGTGGATCTTCTTTTATAGGGAGTTTCCTACTATATAACATCCTCATGTTTCTGTTAACTGATTTTATTTCTATGCTACCCAGTTAGTTAAGGTGAAGCCCTTGTCTAACCAACACGCCTGACAACCAAAACTAGCTAAACATTAAAGCCCAGAAGCACCAAACTTATCTTCACTGGTGTAAGAATTATAACAGAATTAGTACTGATAGAGCTTAAGTAAGAGTTACTGGAATAAAAGAAAATGTTTCAATGAAAAACTATATTTAGTTAAATGGTTTAATGAAAAATAATACTCAGGTACGTCTGTAGAGCTACTTTTAGTTAAATGTTCAGGTCCAGTGAGTCACTGAGTCTATTGGCTAACAAGCTAGCTGGTCTTGAACATTAGCTAACAGGTGCAGGACATATGCAACTGTAAACGTAGTCAAACTTGTACGTAAGCAAAATAAAAAGAAACAGATATAAACTTTTCAGAACTGTGTGTCACTTTGTTTGCACACTAAATTTGGTTTCCACATTTAGCCCATCCAAATACATACACACACACTAGTGTACACACACTTGGGGCAGTAAAACACCCACATGCACACACTAGTGAACACACATACTAGGGGGCAGTAAAAACCCACATACACACACTAGTGAACACACATACTAGGGGGCAGTAAAAACCCACATACACACACTAGTGAACACACATACTAGGGGGCAGTAAAACACCCACATGCACACAAACACTAGGGGGCAGTAAAACACCCACATGCACACAAACACTAGGGGCAGTAAAACACCCACATGCGCGCACACACACACACACGCACGCACGCACGCACGCAAGTGAACACACACTAGGGGGCAGTGAAACATGCCCATACACAATAGCGAACACATGCACTAGGGGCCAGTGAATCCCTCCCCTACACACACACACACACACACACACTAAGGGACAGTGAAACACCCACATATACACACACTAGTAAACACACACTAGGGGGCTGTGAAACACACACACTAGTAAACAGACACTAGTAAACAGACACTAGGGGACAGTGAAACACCCACATACACACACACTAGTAAACACTCACATATACACTCTAGGGGGCATTCAAACACCCACATACACACAAACACACACACTAGTGAACACACACTAGGGGGCAGTGAAACATCCACATACACACACACTAGTAAACACTCACATATACACTCTAGGGGGCATTCAAACACCCACATACACACACACACACTAGTGAACACACACTAGGGGACAGTGAAACACCCACATACACACACTAGTGAACACACACACTAGGGGCAGTAAAACACCCACATGCGCGCGCACACACACACACACACACACACACACACACACACACACACACACACACACACACACACGTACGCACGCACGCAAGTGAACACACACTAGGGGGCTGTGAAACACCCACAAACACACACACTAGTAAACAGACACTAGTAAACAGACACTAGGGGACAGTGAAACACCCACATACACACACACTAGTAAACACTCACATATACACTCTAGGGGGCATTCAAACACCCACATACACACAAACAAACACACTAGTGAACACACACTAGGGGGCAGTGAAACATCCACATACATACACACTAGTGAACACACACACTAGTAAACAGACACTAGGGGACAGTGAAACAGCCACATCCACACACACTAGTAAACACTCACATATACACACTAGGGGGCATTCAAACACCCACATATACACACACACACACACACACTAGTGAACACACACTAGGGGGCAGTGAAACACCCACACACACACACACACACATTAGTGAACACACACACTAGGGGGCAGTGAAACAGCAACACACACACATACACTAGTGAACACACACACTAGGGGGCAGTGAAACACCCACATGCATGCACAAGTGAACACACATTAGGGGACAGTGAAACACCCACACACACATATACACTAGTGAACACAAACGCACGTCTCGGTGTCATCACCTCTGGCTGTAAATAGCAGCATTATTACATGTTCAGCTGCTCCATTTAGCAGTGAGGATGTCAGGGGGTGGTCATGTCTGATAGCTCCTCCAACATGGATTACGGTGTGACTTGTACGAAGCGTGTGAAACATTGTGAGACATTCAAACCTAGTGACACTGTGCGTTTGCTGCAGCGTACTCCGTTTACCTCCACAGATCTCAGAGGAGAACTCAGTAAACAGAGAACGCCGCGGCAAACGCCTGCGCAGCACATCTCGCAGTACATTTGCCCTTAAATCACGTCCATGAATTTTACTGTCCAGCTTTAAGGAGCTGCGTTCAGTTCTGATATTAAATCTGAGTCTGAACCGAGAGGACCTGGTCTTGTGGGACGGAGACGGAGCAGAGTAGATGTTTATGTTATGTTTTCTTTATTTTGGAGGAGAAAAAGTCCAGCAGGTTTAATTCTTCCCACTCAGCCCATGTAAACATGAGCAGCGTTACCGAGTGCCCAGAACAGCAGAGCTAGCTCCGAGACACAGCATCGTGTTACTGCGCTGGAGTAAAACTACTCGCAGGGTCTGTTTCTCAGAGCGTTAAGCAAACCTCTGTGATAATAGATTCCAAGATGGTACATACACCAGTGAACTGATACTCACGAGTGTGAGAAAATCAACACCACAGATTAGTCCTATGTTCACTCTCTGGTTCAGTTTTACATTCGTTACTTCGTAAATAGTCACACCCGACCAGTGTTAATTTCATTGATGAACTATTTTCGTCATAGTTTTCATCAACGAGCCCCTTTTTCATGATGAAAACGAGACGATAATTTAAAAAAATACTACATAACAGGATTAAAAACTATGACGAAATTAATTGACACTTTAGTCAACGAATAAAAACGAGACGAACGTGTTTGTCAGGCACGACATCCAATCAGAACTGATTGAATGTTTTCCTAACTCCTACCTGCCTTTCACAAAACTTAATCATAATTACTTTAGCATATAGAGAGGCGGGACAAGCCGGGTAGCCATCAATCAAACGCACACTTGCACAAATTTGATGTAAACCCGGGAAGACCATACGAGCCTGTGACCTGTCGTTAATCGTGATAGAACTAAATTATCTAGACAGTGTCAGCAGAGAGAAAGAGAGTTTAGAGTTTGTGTTTAGAGAAAATCACCACCGCGCTGGACATCAGTCCTCCAGCACCACCGTTAGCTAGCTTTACTGCTGCTAACGCTAGCTTAGCCTTTCTTAATCCTAGTCCTGAAAGCACACACAATTAATTAATGCCTGTAATGTGCGGTGTGTGTCTCTAGTAAACACTGTGACCTGGAGATGTCTGGTATGTTAGGTGTGTGAAATAAAGAGATGTTTAATTTTGTGTAAATTATATATTTTCTATTTTATATATAGTCTAGACTATATTCTTATGATATTTAGTCGACAAAAAATAGGCTAAAACTAAAAACTATTCAGATGACTAAATTATGACTAAATCCAAATGACATTAGTCCAAAAACTACGACTAAAACTAAATCAAAATTTGCTGAGAAAATTAACACAGTGGCTACTCTGGACTCTAATCCCAGCCATTGCCTTTAACATGTCCAGATAACATTCAATAGTAATGCACACGGCCGTGCAGCAATGTTCTACTGGCTCAGTAACAGTATGTAGGAATCCTGTATTCATAATGCATTATGCAGCATACATAATCTCATAATGCCAAGCATAAGATTGTATAACTGCTTTTAAGTTAATTACATACATAACACTTTATAATGTAAGACTATGGCTGTGTCTCAAATCCTAGTGAGTGTCTAAGTAGGCTGTCTAGGTAGCAGCTGTGTAAGTAGCAGTGTTCTCTCCTCATCTCTCCTCATAAAACAGATTACTGAGACGCTCTAGTTAGAGAGAGACTGCGTCACGGCTTGTTCCCGCCCACTGCAGCACAGGACCTGTGGTTTAGCTGGTTGCTAAGCTACCAGCTGGCATCCAAAACAATAGCTTAAAAATCTGCTAGCATAAATGCTAATGGCTCGAGTATAAAACTCCAGAGAGAATCAAAATAACTCACATTTTAAAACCACTTCACTGCTCGTAGATTAGCCTGTGTTGCATCATGGGATTGTCTTAGAAGCTGAGGAAGCGTTCAGGCTTCCTTAAAATCAGGTCTAAATAAGGTTCCTCAGTAGACAGTATGTTTAAGGTATGTAAGAATTGGAACAGCCTACATACTATGACATAAAGTGCTCCCTATGTAGGAGCTCACTAGGTTTGAGACACAGCCTTTACTAACTACTTACAAGCAATGATGAAGGCTTTAAACGTTATGTACGCACTTGCAAAGCATTGTGAATGCAGGACTCTCAGGAAGTGTTACCACTGGTTCTGCTGAAGGTGCTGTTACAGGGAAAACGTACCGAAGCACTGAAATAAGAGACGTTTGTTTTTGTTTTTTTTGGTAGGTGACCATAAACTACAGTGCGCGTTGGCTCAGGATGGTTCTGAATGAGCCCATGAGTCGAGTTCTCCCATCGGAGCATTAGTCACCGGCAGCTGTTTCACAACGAGAAGAACAGCCATAACAGCATTACGGCCGAGGGCACGTCGGTCCGCGCAAACGTTATAATCAGCCCCGCTCGGCGAGCCCCGCTGACCAGGCCGAGCCTAAAAATACCCAGGCTGGCGTATCCATCAGACGCGCACACCTAGTCCAAGACGTACGGTCCTCTGCAAAAAAAAAAAAAAAAAAGAAAAAAAAAAGCTGAGTCCAGGGAGACGACATGGTGGAAACAGTAAATCAAGAGCATCCTTTGATGAAGGAGGCGTATTTTTCCTCCCTCTGTCATGTGGGTTCTGGACGGCGGTGTCGAGCGTGAGGAAAGGCGAGCGGTGACTCACCGCTTTGGAAAAGCAGCGCGACCCACAGGCCAAAGCATAAACAAACGGCTGGATAAAGTCATAAAGGAGATAAACTGGGCTCCGGATCGAAGATGAAATCAGGGGTCAGCGAGTAGAGCTTGGTCGCGTGCCAGTTACCTGCGTTCAAAACACGTTCCACTGTTTGTTGTAACTAAAACAAGGGAGAACGGCCTCTCGCCGTAATTGATATCAACTGGTGATGCCGCTAAAGCACTCTCTTCGCGGCGGGTGCTGGAGGAGCTGACCGATAGCCTCACTGCTACGGGTTGTTTTGGAAGCCAAGGAGACGTTGCTAGATGGCGGTCTCGATACAGTGTGATTTCATTCCGTTCGTGGCAGTAAATCAAGGCAGCTGAGAGCAATTAGACGGAGTCTTTCTTCACCGGCGCGAGGCCTCGTCTACACCTAGGATGGAAAACGTTCAATCCAGTTGAGCGCCGACTTGGAAAGGAGCCATGAAAACACCGAGGAACGTAATCGGTGTACACAATCACTTTACCATAAACACCTTCTGCTAAAACCTCCAACGGGTCATTCAGCCACGTCACCAGAGTCCCATGAACCGGGACGTCTTTCACAGGTTGAGTTAATCTCCTGATTATCCTAGCGCAGTACCTACAACAGGAGAGAGCAGCAACTTCTATCACCAGACAACAACACTATTATGACTAACATCCAGAGAGACCACCGTGTGCAGCAGACACACCAGCTAGACGGACTGGGAGACTCAGTAAGGTCCTGGTAGGTGGTCACAGGTATCTGGAGGTATCATGCTGACTGCAGTGCATCCCACACCTGCTGGAGGGAGTGTGGAGGAGGATCCATAGAGCCGACACCACCATCCAGGTGGTCCCACAGATGCTCAGTTGGGATCAAGTCTGAGGAATTAGGGGTCCAGGGTGGTACTTATCACAGAAGCATGGCTGGATTACTGACCAGGCCAGTGGGGCCAGTGCCCAGGGGCCATTGAGGCCAAGGGGCCCAAAATATTTTGCGATGTCTATCAACATTTAAATTTTTTTTTCTGAGGGCCCTCCATTTTAAGGATCCTCTGACTTTTAGGGACTTTGACCCCAGGGCTTCTTGGGGGCCCTAGCCATGCTTTTGGGCCCCTTATGAAAATGGACGAGGCGTTGTCACTGCTCTGACTTCTGGCTATTAGGGGTCCTAGGAAAGAGGGGACATAATTTTAGAGGGCGCTGGTTATGAGAGCTTTGAACAGGGGGCCCTTTCCAAGCTTCTTCTTGTGGAAACAACCCAGTTTTATTTACAGTTCTCATCTAATACCTGCTTTGACTGCTCAGTACTTCATTAAGCTAAATCAAGATTGCTGCTGAAGGACCTGAATACATTTGATTATTTACATCTGTTCTAATCATATCTAGTGTTGCTACTGGTCAACATACAAGTATTGATCAGATAAAGACTTAAACTATTAGATTAGGGGCCTCAGATTTTTACATCAATGTGACAAAATGTTGCATGCAGTGACACATTTCCACCAGAGAGGTCTCCAAATCCTCAAATCTTACATAGTGCTGCTTTCAAGCCAAAGAAATATCACATTTTGTACTCTCAACTTTTTAATGAGTCCAAAGTTGGAAGACAGTAATGTTCAATCATTGTTATAAACTATTAGTCAAACGTTTGGACACACCTCCCCAGGTTTTTCTTATTTGTACTATATAATAGTAATAATATTAGTAAATAAGTGTGAGGAGATCAGAACTATAGAATAAGAGGTATGGAATTAATCCTGGAGCAGAATTCAACATCTGGTTGTCTTTAAAGAATGTTTAGAGGGTTTTTTGCTCTGATGCAGGTTTACATACTTTGAACATTCTGACCAGCAGCTTCATGAGGAGCCACATGAGCTGCTTCTCTCACAGGACGATAGATAGATAGATAGATAGATAGATAGATAGATAGATAGATAGATAGATAGATAGATAGATGCTTCTCTAACAGGACTGAAGAAGATAGATAGATAGATAGATAGATAGATAGATAGATAGATAGATAGATAGATAGATAGATAGATAGATAGATAGATAGATAGATAGGGGGTCACAGGCCTATATATATATATATACACACACAACAATAGAACTGACTGGTCACTCGATTATGTCTTCAAACAGAACCACCACAGAGCAGGTACTATTAGGGAGGTGGGTCATTCCCAGCACTGCAGTGACACTGATGTAGTGGTGGTGTGTTAGTGTGTGTTGCGCTGGTATGAGTGGATCAGACACAGAAGTGCTGCTGCTGCAGTGTTTAAACACCTCAGTGTCACTGCTGGACTGAGAATCGTCCACCAACCAAAACTATCCAGACAGCAGTGTCCTGTGGGCGGCGTCCTGTGTCCACTGATGAAGAACTAGAGAACACAAACTGTGCAGCAGCAGATGAGCTACTGTCTCTGACTCTACATCTACAAGGTGGACCAGCAAGTGGTAGGAGTGTCTAATAGAGTGGACAGTGAGTGGACACAGTGTTTAAACACTCCAGCAGCACTGCTATATCTGATCCACTCACACCAGCACAACACACACTAACACACCACCACCACATCAGTGTCACTGCAGTGCTGAGAATGACCCAACTCCCTAATAGTAGGTGGTCCTGTGGGGGTCCTGATCATTAAAGAACAGAGTAATAAAGTATACAGAGAATCAGATGAATTACAGTCTGTAGGTGTAGCTCCTGTATGATCAGTGGAGCTGATTTTATGGGATTTATGTTTTGGTTTGAAGGAAGTCTGTGATGTTAGTATACGCTCTGAGTGAAGTTAACTACAGAAGATGTTCCTCAGAGATCAAACACATCCTGATTAAATCACCTGGGTTTAGTTTGAGAGGGAAACATCTCCATTCCTGCCAAACCAAAGTGGAAAATTGGGATTACAGATTTGGCCAGAGATTACGCAGGGGTCACGCAAGTGAGCTTCACTTCCGATGCTCGGCTGAGTGACCCTGGCTCCGAGATGTTATTGTAAAGGCATGCGGAGCGAGAGCGCCGGCAGAGACGGCACGGAGAAAACATGACACGGCGCATCATCCAGCAAAGTGTTTTCCTAATCACTACAGGGAGCTCGGCGGAGCGGAGGAGCAGACCAGGCCTGGTGTTAACATCATCCATACATGGCACATTAAAACACAAGCTCATCAGCAGCTCAGCGGGAACCTCCTCCGTCCATCCGTCACGGCTTCTGTGGGCAAGAACAATATTCATTTGTCAAACGGTTCATGGCATGTAGGCTAACTTATTAAGTTATGCGGTCGGTCACAACTTCACTTTAATGCAGTTCAGAGGATTAATGAGGTTGCTTTCCGTTTCCCAGACGATCAGATCCTGTCTTTAGTTCATTTCATTACCAGGAGATCATCTAGAGAAGATATACAGGGGAAAAAAAGGAACCTAACAACCACCTGGAAGACCTGGTAGAACAATAAGAAGGTCCCCATCAGCCCTTAAAAGTGCTCAGTTGGGATCAAGTCTGGGGAATTAGGGGTCCAGGGTTGCACTTGGATGTCTTGATCAGCTCTTCCAACCAATGTGGGACATTTCTAGCCACATCGTCTTGCTGGAAGATCCCATCCGCCCAGGAGAAGACAATGGATGGATTCAGACCCAAACTGGTTGAGAAGGTCTTCCACATGAAATAGTCTTTTCAAAGCCAGAGGTACTGGGACACAGAGTTGGTGGAAGCTTTATGGACTGTTTTTATGTATTAACGTCACACACTTAGGATCACATAGAAGATCCAGCTCATTGTTTAGGAAAATAAGCTTTGTAGCAATACAGATATGAAAATATTGGTAAATAATTAATTTACATGCTCATCACAGAAAACATGCCCTTCACCAAGTTAAAACTGAGTTATCTTTAAATACTTGGGGACATTATTATATATAAAATCAATTTTTTTCTAGACAGCAAGTTTTTATTTACTCATTAAAACACTATTATTTAAATATTAAACAGTATTAATACAGTAAGTAGTGCTTTTACATACGTCAGTGTGTTTATTTAACCCTTTCCAAGCTTCTCCTAAACAACCTAGAATGTTTATATATATATATATATATATAGTGGAAAATAGTGGTATAGTAATATATATAATGGTGGGAAAAAAAATTAAAATACACCCTTCCCATCTGGGGTTCTTCAGAAGCTCCGCCCCCAAATTAATGGGTGTGTACTCTGAAGGTGAATGACACCAGCCCGGCAAACCAGGATCTGTGACCATAGAACCCTTCACCAACAGACAAATACCAACATATAGTGGTCATTAATAGAAAATATATCTCCAAAATAGCAACTTTACAGGAGGGGCCAAAAACCTTCTTCCCTTTTAATGTAAGTCAATGGAACCAGAAATTTTTAACTGTCATTTTGGAGCATTTCTACTGGTCCATTCATCATAACATTTCAAAACAATATGAAGAGCAGCTGCTGTAATCAAATGAGGAAAAGAAAATAATCAACAAAAATGGAGATCTGTTTTTCTTTGGACAGTGACACTACTGTGAAACTAACCAGCAGAACTAAACAGTACTGGCCTGTCGGTTCTGCGAAACAGTAGAAGTATGTTCCCCATCTGACCTGCAGAACCTCCTCATCCCTGTACACGCCTTTCAGCTCTCCATTAATCCAGCGGCTTCCAGGTCTCCAGTTCCACCTTAAACGGTGCAGCAGTTACCCTGAGGTGCTAGAACGCAATAATTATGCTCGGTTTCTTTGGTTGTTTAGTACTAGCTAATGCTAACAGCTGAGGTGATAAATTATCAGAGATGTGATGTTCTAGATAGTTCTTGGCGTTTAGCACGAGCTAACACAAACAGATGGGGTAATATATTACCAGAGATGTAACATTCTAGATAGTTCTTAGCATTTTAAACTAGCTAAATGCTAACAGCTGAGGTAATATATTAACAGAAGGAATGTTCTAGATAGTTCTTGCTGTTTAGCACTAGCTATTGCCAACAAATGAGTTAACCTATTAGCAAAGATGTAAAGTTCTAAACAGTTTTTAGCATTTTGCGCTAGCTAATGTTAACAGCTGAGGTAATATATTACCAGAGTTGTAATGTTCTAGATAGTTCTTAGCATTTAGCATGAGCTATCTCTAATAGCTGAGGTAATATTAACAGAAATTAAATATTCTAGATAGTTCTTAGCATTTTGCACTAGCTAACACTAACAGCTGAGGTAATGTTCTAGATATTTTGTGCTGTTTAGTACAAGCTAACACTAATAGATAATGTAATATATTAACAGAGATGCAATGTTCTAGATAGTTCTTGCCACTTAGCACTAGCTGATGCAGACAGTTAAGGTAATATTTTAACAGAGATGTAATGTTCTAGATAGTTTTTGGCAGTGGCTTATGCTGACAGCTGAGGTCATATTTTAAGAGATGTAATGTTCTAGATAATTCTTGCAAATTAGCACTAGCTAATGCTGACAGCTGAGGTAATATTTTAACAGAGATGTAATGTTCTAGATAGTTCTTGGCGGTAGCTAATGCTGACAGCTGAAGTAATATTTCAACAGAAACAATGTTCTAGATAGTTCTTGCCACTTAGCACTAGCTAATGCTGACAGCTGAGGTAATATTTTAACAGAGATGTAATGTTCTAGATAGTTCTTGACGTTGTTGGTGCTGCAGGATCCACAGTAACGTTAACTCTGTAAGTTTGTTAGTTGAAGGTCTGTGAGATGAACCAGGAGGAGAAGAAGCTGAGCTGCTACGTCCTTCTGCGATTTTCACTGAAGCACCAAAGTTCAGAGACTTCACTAAGACCCCAGAGAGACCCCTGAGAGACCCCTTAGAGAAGGAGTGAACCGGAATACGTCACCATTAAGACTAATCCAGACCTTTGAGGATGTCGTTCTTGAAGGAGAAGATTCGGTCAAACAAGTACACCAGAAAGTTCTAGACGACAGCGTCCAGCAATCAGGAGAAACATCTGAACTGGAATTCTCCTCAGTCGCCACGGACACATGCATAATGTTTTTACCATTATGCTCTAGCTAATGTTAACAGCTGAGGTAATATATTACCAGAATTGTAATGTTCTAGATAGTTCTTAGCATTTAGCATGAGCTATCACCAACAGCTGAGGTAATATATTTACAGGGATGTAATATTCTAGATAGTTCTTAGCATTTTGCACTAGCTAACACTAACAGCTGAGGTAATGTTCTAGATATTTTGTGCTGTTTAGTACAAGCTAACACTAACAGATAATGTAATATATTAACAGATATGTAATGTTCTAGATAGTTCTTGTCACTTGGCAGTAGCTAATGCTGACAGCTGAGGTAATGTTTTAACAGAGATGTAATGTTCTAGATAGTTCTTGTCACTTGGCAGTAGCTAATGCTGACAGCTGAGGTAATATTTTAACAGAGATGTAATGTTCTAGATAGTTCTAGACGTTGTTACTGCAGGATCCACAGTAATGTTAACTCTAAGTTTGTTAGTTGAAGGTCTGTGAGATGAACTTACAGGTAAACCAGGAGGAGAAGAAGCTGAGCTGCTATGTCCCTCTGCGGTTTTCACTGAAGCACCAAAGTTCAGAGGCTTCACTAAGACCCCAGAGAGACCCCTGAGAGACCCCTTAGAGAAGGAGTGAACCGGAATACGTCACCATTAAGACTAATCCAGACCTTTGAGGATGTCGTTCTTGAAGGAGAAGATTCGGTCAAACAAGTACACCAGAAAGTTCTAGACGACAGCGTCCAGCAATCAGGAGAAACATCTGAACTGGAATTCTCCTCAGTCGCCACGGACACATGCAGCTCTGACTTGGCCTCCTTACGTCCACCGAGACCGTAATGACACCAACCTGCACTACGGCTGAAACTCCCCGAGGGTTTAAAGTGGGGGGATCTTGGACGGGGTCCCGCTGCACCTGCGCTTCATTAGATCCCCAACGGGCCAACGAGACTTCCCATCCACATTAATCCAATTTACAATGATCTTCTATGGGAAAACACTGCAGTCTGGACACCACAGGCCGCGCATATAGGTACGAGCAGAGGTTAGAGCTGTCGGCCGGGGGGACTAAGTAGGGTCTCGGCCAGAAATAGGCCTCTGTTCTTGCACGGCGGACGCCAAAAACACTACAATTATAGAAAACAATTTTGGGCCGCGCTGGCCACCGTGGAAAAGCATTAGCTAAATAAAAACAAGCTCGCTGGGGATTATGTTTAGAGAGTCGGGAATTTCCACCACAATAACACGAGACTCGGGACGCGGCGTGCAAATGCGGCCGCCGCGGTGAGACGCGACGATCCAGAGCCACCGTATCCAGCGTCCTGTTATCGCTCTACCGCGTCCTCGGCCTGCAGCCCGCCAAGCACTGCTTCCCTCAACCGCTGGTTCAGATCTAAGTACGGAACTAATTCGACTCATATGCCGCTCCGGCGGAGTTATTGCCGTTATCTGTCTTTACAAACGAGTACAGCGTTTCGACATGCAGGCGTAACGAGAACACGCTGAGGCAACACGCCGGCCCGGCTGTTGTTTTGAAAAATAAAACTTGGTAAAATAACCCCCCCCGGTCAGCGGGCAGTAAATCCATACCGAGTGTAGCACAAACACCCCAAACCCAAGCAGGCCTCAGACGGCGGCCGAGCGCTGGGCCACGCAGCGACAACATCTGTATCTTCCGTGACACGTCCTTCTCCACATCTGGGCCGCATCCTGATCTTTTTTTCTTTTTCTTTTTTTTTTTTTAGGGTGGGCTGGGGGGGCGGCGTGGGCACGGACAGGCAGCTGCACCCAACGGCCCCCAGATGTTAGCGATTGGCGACGTGTTGGGCTGTTTGTCAGGAGGGGCCTGATCTTTGATCCCCTCGGCTGCTGTGTTTTCGTGCGGAGGTCCGGGCCGCACGCAGCGGAAGCCGAGCAGCCTCCCAGTGAGGCTTGCGGTGAAGTAGGACGAGGGCGAAAAGCACAGCAGTGGCGTCAGCGGAGGGAGGAAACAGCACCAACACCAAACCTGCGGAGCCGTCCGCTCACATGCTTCTCGTTCAGAGCCGTAAACAAGCCTTTCCTCGAGCGTGTGTAGCACCACAGGGCGTGTAGCACAACAGAACTCTGAGCTCGGTGAAACTACAACTGAAGCACTGCAGTCTGGAATCGTTCACCCAATTAATGTCTGATCACTATCAGAGTACACTGCACTACAGTCTGAACGCTGTACTTATATATATATATACACACACACACACACACACACACACACACACACACAGATATATATATATATATTATAGGGAGTAAAACTGCAACACCAGATTCCAATCACTCCACAATTACTA
The DNA here is from genome assembly GCA_021613375.1 of Megaleporinus macrocephalus. NCBI lineage: Eukaryota > Metazoa > Chordata > Actinopteri > Characiformes > Anostomidae > Megaleporinus > Megaleporinus macrocephalus. The sequence continues at coordinate 38,652,665 of CM038716.1, forward strand.
CTGCTGAACCCTATAACCTACTCTCACTGCAGATTCATACTGGTTTAAAAATCACTCCACAATAACTACTGCTGAACCCTATAACCTACTCACACTGCAGATTCATACTGGTTTAAAAATCACTCCACAATTACTACTGCTGAACCCTATAACCTACTCACACTGCAGATTCATACTGGGTTACAAACACTCCACAATTATTACTGTTGGACCGTATAACTAACACAAATTGCAGATTCATACTGGGTTAAAATCACTCCACAATTATTACTGTTGGACTGTATAACCTACATACGTTGCAGATTCATACTGGGTTAAAATCACTCCACAATTATTACTGTTGGACTGTATAACCTACATACATTGCAGATTCATACTGGGTTAAAATCCCTCCACAATTACTACTGCTGAACTGTATAATCTACACACACACTGCAGATTCATACTGGGTTAAAATCACTCCACAATTATTACTGTTGGACTGTATAACCTACACACATTGCAGATTCCTACTGGGTTAAAATCACTCCACAATTATTACTGTTGGACTGTATAACCTACATACATTGCAGATTCATACTGGGTTAAAATCACTCCACAATTATTACTGTTGGACTGTATAACCTACATACATTGCAGATTCATACTGGGTTAAAATCACTCCACAATTACTACTGCTGAACTGTATAATCTACACACACACTGCAGATTCATACTGGGTTAAAATCACTCCACAATTATTACTGTTGGACTGTATAACCTACACACATTGCAGATTCATACTGGGTTAAAATCACTCCACAATTATTACTGTTGGACTGCATAACCTACTCACACTGCAGATTCATACTGGGTTAAAATCACTCCACAATTATTACTGTTGGAGTGTATAACCTACACACATTGCAGATTCATACTGGGTTAAAATCACTCCACAATTATTACTGTTGGACTGTATAACCTACATACATTGCAGATTCATACTGGGTTAAAATCACTCCACAATTACTACTGCTGAACTGTATAACCTACACACACACTGCAGATTCATACTGGGTTAAAATCACTCCACAATTATTACTGTTGGACTGTATAACCTACATACATTGCAGATTCATACTGGGTTAAAATCACTCCACAATTATTACTTTTGGACTGTATAACCTACACACACTGCAGATTCATACTGGGTTAAAATCACTCCACAATTATTACTGTTGGACTGTATAACCTACATACATTGCAGATTCATACTGGGTTAAAATCACTCCACAATTACTACTGTTGGACTGTATAACCTACATACATTGCAGATTCATACTGGGTTAAAATCACTCCACAATTATTACTGTTGGACTGTATAACCTACATACATTGCAGATTCATACTGGGTTAAAATCACTCCACAATTATTACTGTTGGACTGTATAACCTACATACATTGCAGATTCATAATTACTGTCAGAGAGTAAACACTACACACACTGCAGATTCATACTGGATTACAATTACTTTATAATTACTGTTAGAATGTACCATTTACACATACTGCAGATTCATACTGGATTATAATCACTCCATAATTACTGTCAGAGAGTAAACACTACACACACTGCAGATTCATACTGGATTATAATCACTTCATAATTACTGTCAGAGAGTAAACACTACACACACTGCAGATTCATACTGGATTACAATCACTTCATAATTACTGTCAGAGAGTAAACACTACACACACTGCAGATTCATACTGGATTATAACCACTTTATAATTACTGTCAGAGAGTAAACACTACACACACTGCAGATTAATACTGGATTATAACCACTTTATAATTACTGTCAGAGAGTAAACACTACACACACTGCAGATTCATACTGGATTACAATCACTTCATAATTACTGTCAGAGAGTAAACACTACACACACTGCAGATTCATACTGGATTATAACCACTTTATAATTACTGTCAGAGAGTAAACACTACACACACTGCAGATTCATACTGGATTATAACCACTTCATAATTACTGTCAGAGAGTAAACACTACACACACTGCAGATTCATACTGGATTATAACCACTTCATAATTACTGTTAGACTGTACAAACTAGACATACTGCAGATTCATACTGGATTACAATTACTTTATAATTACTGTCAGAGAGTAAACACTACACACACTGCAGATTCATACTGGATTATAATCACTTTATAATTACTGTGAGAGAGTAAACACTACACACACTGCAGATTCAAACTGGATTATAACCACTTTATAATTACTGTCAGAGAGTAAACACTACACAAACTGCAGATTCATACTGGATTACAATCACTTCATAATTACTGTCAGAGAGTAAACACTACACACACTGCAGATTCATACTGGATTATAACCACTTCATAATTACTGTCAGAGAGTAAACACTACACACACTGCAGATTCATACTGGATTATAACCACTTCATAATTACTGTCAGAGAGTAAACACTACACACACACTGCATATTCATACTGGAATATAATCACTCCATAATTACTGTCAGAGAGTAAACACTACACACACTGCAGATTCATACTGGATTATAACCACTCCATAAATACTGTCAGAGAGTAAACACTACACCCACTGCAGATTCATACTGGATTATAACCACTTTATAATTACTGTCAGAGAGTAAACACTACACACACTGCAGATTCATACTGGATTATAACCACTTCATAATTACTGTCAGAGAGTAAACACTACACACACTGCAGATTCATACTGGATTATAATCACTTTATAATTCCTGTCAAAGAGTAAACACTACACACACTGCAGATTCATACTGGATTATAACCACTTTATAATTACTGTCAGAGAGTAAACACTACACACACTGCAGATTCATACTGGATTACAATTACTTTATAATTACTTTTAGACTGTACCATTTACACATACTGCAGATTCATACTGGATTATAATCACTCCATAATTACTGTCAGAGAGTAAACACTACACACACTGCAGATTCATACTGGATTATAATCACTCCATAATTACTGTCAGAGAGTAAACACTACACACACTGCAGATTCATACTGGATTACAATCACTTCATAATTACTGTCAGAGAGTAAACACTACACACACTGCAGATTCATACTGGATTATAACCACTTCATAATTACTGTCAGAGAGTAAACACTACACACACTGCAGATTCATACTGGATTATAACCACTTCATAATTACTGTCAGAGAGTAAACACTACACACACTGCAGATTCATACTGGATTATAATCACTCCATAATTACTGTCAGAGAGTAAACACTACACACACTGCAGATTCATACTGGATTATAACCACTTTATAATTACTGTCAGAGAGTAAACACTACACCCACTGCAGATTCATACTGGATTATAACCACTTTATAATTACTGTCAGAGAGTAAACACTACACACACTGCAGATTCATACTGGATTATAACCACTTCATAATTACTGTCAGAGAGTAAACACTACACACACTGCAGATTCATACTGGATTACAATTACTTTATAATTACTTTTAGACTGTACCATTTACACATACTGCAGATTCATACTGGATTATAATCACTCCATAATTACTGTCAGAGAGTAAACACTACACACACTGCAGATTCATACTGGATTATAATCACTTCATAATTACTGTCAGAGAGTAAACACTACACACACTGCAGATTCATACTGGATTATAACCACTTCATAATTACTGTCAGAGAGTAAACACTACACACACTGCAGATTCATACTGGATTATAACCACTTCATAATTACTGTCAGAGAGTAAACACTACACACACACTGCAGATTCATACTGGATTATAATCACTCCATAATTACTGTCAGAGAGTAAACACTACACACACTGCAGATTCATACTGGATTATAACCACTTTATAATTACTGTCAAAGAGTAAACACTACACCCACTGCAGATTCATACTGGATTATAACCACTTTATAATTACTGTCAGAGAGTAAACACTACACACACTGCAGATTCATACTGGATTATAACCACTTCATAATTACTGTCAGAGAGTAAACACTACACACACTGCAGATTCATACTGGATTATAACCACTTCATAATTACTGTCAGAGAGTAAACACTACACACACTGCAGATTCATACTGGATTATAATCACTTAATAATTACTGTCAAAGAGTAAACACTACACACACTGCAGATTCATACTGGATTATAACCACTTTATAATTACTGTCAGAGAGTAAACACTACACACACTGCAGATTCATACTGGATTATAACCACTTTATAATTACTGTCAGAGAGTAAACACTACACCCACTGCAGATTCATACTGCATTATAACCACTTTATAATTACTGTCAGAGAGTAAACACTACACACACTGCAGATTCATACTGGATTATAACCACTTCATAATTACTGTCAGAGAGTAAACACTACACACACTGCAGATTCATACTGGATTATAACCACTTCATAATTACTGTCAGAGAGTAAACACTACACACACTGCAGATTCATACTGGATTATAACCACTTCATAATTACTGTCAGAGAGTAAACACTACACCCACTGCAGATTCATACTGGATTATAACCACTTTATAATTACTGTCAGAGAGTAAACACTACACCCACTGCAGATTCATACTGGATTATAACCACTTCATAATTACTGTCAGAGAGTAAACACTACACACACTGCAGATTCATACTGGATTATAACCACTCCATAAATACTGTCAGAGAGTAAACACTACACACACTGCAGATTCATACTGGATTACAATTACTTTATAATTACTGTCAGAGAGGAAACACTACACACACTGCAGATTCATACTGGATTATAATCACTCCATAATTACTGTCAGAGAGTAAACACTACACACACTGCAGATTCATACTGGATTACAATTACTTTATAATTACTGTCAGAGAGTAAACACTACACACACTGCAGATTCATACTGGATTATAACCACTTCATAATTACTGTCAGAGAGTAAACACTACACACACTGCAGATTCATACTGGATTATAATCACTCCATAATTACTGTCAGAGAGTAAACACTACACACACTGCAGATTCATACTGGATTATAACCACTTTATAATTACTGTCAGAGAGTAAACACTACACCCACTGCAGATTCATACTGGATTATAACCACTTTATAATTACTGTCAGAGAGTAAACACTACACACACTGCAGATTCATACTGGATTATAACCACTTCATAATTACTGTCAGAGAGTAAACACTACACACACTGCAGATTCATACTGGATTATAACCACTTCATAATTACTGTCAGAGAGTAAACACTACACACACTGCAGATTCATACTGGATTATAACCACTTTATAATTACTGTCAGAGAGTAAACACTACACACACTGCAGATTCATACTGGATTACAATTACTTTATAATTACTGTCAGAGAGGAAACACTACACACACTGCAGATCCTCTGACCTGTATGTGGCTTTACTCTGACCAGTGCTCTAGACGCGTTATGGCCGGTCAGGGAATCGTAAAACACTGGACCTCGTAAAAGTATCTTCATAAATAATCAGTTTTCTTTTGTCCGCCTCCCAAACGCCTCGTCTCGTGCGCCGGACAGGAACGCTCTCCGGAGGCCGCACGTGGCACGTCTCCTCAAACCTGCCATCTGGACTCCTCGCTCTCCTGGACGTGCAGGCCCTCGTGCGGCGAAGGGTCAGATCCTGCCGGCCCTGTCCAGAACCCTGTTTCGAAGGAGAGGTATGTTCGGAAGCGGCGCTCACTGAAGCGGAACTTCAAAAACAAGCTCAGCGTTTACGGAGCGGAGAGGCCGAGAGCTGCGCCGCTTCCTCTGGCGCTGGGCGTAAAACACGTCCAGCTCCACCGGGAGGTCCGAGTCCACCAGTAACCGCCTTTAATGAGCCGACGCAGCCAACAGCGCCCAGCACAGCACACTCACTCTCAGCAGCGATACTCACTCTCAGCAGCGATACTCACTCTCAGCAGCGACACTCACTCTCAGCAGCGATACTCACTCTCAGCAGCGACACTCACGCTCAGCAGCGACACTCACTCTCAGCAGAGACACTCACTCTCAGCAGCGACACTCACTCTCAGCAGCGACACTCACTCTCAGCAGCGACACTCACTCTCAGCAGAGACACTCACTCTCAGCAGCGACACTCACTCTCAGCAGCGACACTCACTCTCAGCAGCGATACTCACTCTCAGCAGCGACACTCACTCTCAGCAGCGACACTCACGCTCAGCAGCGACACTCACTCTCAGCAGACATACTCACTCTCAGCAGCGACACTCACTCTCAGCAGCGACACTCACTCTCAGCAGAGATACTCACTCTCAGCAGCGACACTCACTCTCAGCAGACATACTCACTCTCAGCAGCGACACTCACTCTCAGCAGAGATACTCACTCTCAGCAGCGACACTCACTCTCAGCAGCGACACTCACTCTCAGCAGCGACACTCACTCTCAGCAGCGACACTCACTCTCAGCAGAGATACTCACTCTCAGCAGAGACACTCACGCTCAGCAGCGATACTCACTCTCAGCAGCGACACTCACTCTCAGCAGCCATACTCACTCTCAGCAGCGACACTCACTCTCAGCAGAGACACTCACTCTCAGCAGCGACACTCACTCTCAGCAGCGATACTCACAGCTCAGCAGCCATACTCACTCTCAGCAGCGACACTCACTCTCAGCAGAGACACTCACTCTCAGCAGCGACACTCACTCTCAGCAGCGATACTCACTCTCAGCAGCGATACTCACTCTCAGCAGCGATACTCACTCTCAGCAGAGATACTCACTCTCAGCAGCGACACTCACTCTCAGCAGCGACACTCACTCTCAGCAGCGACACTCACGCTCAGCAGCCATACTCACTCTCAGCAGCGACACTCACTCTCAGCAGACATACTCACTCTCAGCAGCGACACTCACTCTCAGCAGCGACACTCACTCTCAGCAGAGATACTCACTCTCAGCAGCGATACTCACTCTCAGCAGCGATACTCACTCTCAGCAGCGACACTCACGCTCAGCAGCGACACTCACTCTCAGCAGACATACTCACTCTCAGCAGCGACACTCACTCTCAGCAGACATACTCACTCTCAGCAGCGACATTCACTCTCAGCAGCGACACTCACTCTCAGCAGAGATACTCACTCTCAGCAGCGACACTCACGCTCAGCAGCGACACTCACGCTCAGCAGCGACACTCACGCTCAGCAGCGATACTCACTCTCAGCAGCGACACTCACTCTCAGCAGCGACACTCACTCTCAGCAGCGACACTCACTCTCAGCAACGACACTCACTCTCAGCAGAGATACTCACTCTCAGCAGAGACACTCACGCTCAGCAGCGACACTCACTCTCAGCAGCGACACTCACTCTCAGCAGCCATACTCACTCTCAGCAGCGACACTCACTCTCAGCAGAGATACTCACTCTCAGCAGCGACACTCACGCGCAGCAGCCATACTCACTCTCAGCAGCGACACTCACTCTCAGCAGAGATACTCACTCTCAGCAGCGACACTCACTCTCAGCAGCGATACTCACAGCTCAGCAGCCATACTCACTCTCAGCAGCGACACTCACTCTCAGCAGAGACACTCACTCTCAGCAGCGATACTCACTCTCAGCAGCGATACTCACTCTCAGCAGCGATACTCACTCTCAGCAGAGATACTCACTCTCAGCAGAGATACTCACTCTCAGCAGCGATACTCACTCTCAGCAGCGATACTCACAGCTCAGCAGCGATACTCACTCTCAGCAGCGACACTCACTCTCAGCAGAGACACTCACTCTCAGCAGCGATACTCACTCTCAGCAGCGATACTCACTCTCAGCAGCGATACTCACTCTCAGCAGAGATACTCACTCTCAGCAGCGACACTCACTCTCAGCAGCGACACTCACTCTCAACAGCGATACTCACAGCTCAGCAGCCATACTCACTCTCAGCAGCGACACTCACTCTCAGCAGAGACACTCACTCTCAGCAGCGATACTCACTCTCAGCAGCGATACTCACTCTCAGCAGCGATACTCACTCTCAGCAGAGATACTCACTCTCAGCAGAGATACTCACTCTCAGCAGCGACACTCACTCTCAGCAGCGATACTCACTCTCAGCAGAGACACTCACTCTCAGCAGCGACACTCACTCTCAGCAGCGACACTCACTCTCAGCAGCGACACTCACTCTCAGCAGCGACACTCACGCTCAGCAGAGATACTCACGCTCAGCAGCAACACTCACTCTCAGCAGAGATACTCTCAGCAGAGATACTCACTCTCAGCAGCGACACTCACTCTCAGCAGCGTCACTCACTCTCAGCAGCGGCACTCACTCTCAGCAGCGGCACTCACTCTCAGCAGCGGCACTCACTCTCAGCAGCGGCACTCACTCTCAGCAGAGATACTCACTCTCAGCAGCGATACTCACTCTCAGCAGAGATACTCACTCTCAGCAGCGATACTCACTCTCAGCAGCGATACTCACTCTCAGCAGCGATACTCACTCTCAGCAGCGGCACTCACTCTCAGCAGCGACACTCACTCTCAGCAGCGACACTCTCTCTCAGCAGCGGCACTCACTCTCAGCAGCGGCACTCACTCTCAGCAGCGATACTCACAGCTCAGCAGCGGCACTCACTCTCAGCAGCGACACTCACTCTCAGCAGCGACACTCACTCTCAGCAGCGACACTCACTCTCAGCAGCGACACTCACTCTCAGCAGAGACACTCACTCTCAGCAGCGACACTCACGCTCAGCAGCGACACTCACGCTCAGCAGCGGCACTCACTCTCAGCAGCGACACTCACTCTCAGCAGCGACACTCACTCTCAGCAGAGACACTCACTCTCAGCAGCGACACTCACTCTCAGCAGCGACACTCACTCTCAGCAGCGATACTCACAGCTCAGCAGCCATACTCACTCTCAGCAGCGACACTCACTCTCAGCAGAGATACTCACTCTCAGCAGCGACACTCACTCTCAGCAGCGATACTCACTCTCAGCAGCGACACTCACTCTCAGCAGCGATACTCACAGCTCAGCAGCGACACTCACTCTCAGCAGCGACACTCACTCTCAACAGCGACACTCACTCTCAGCAGCGACACTCACTCTCAGCAGCGATACTCACTCTCAGCAGCGATACTCACTCTCAGCAGCGACACTCACAGCTCAGCAGCGACACTCACTCTCAGCAGCGACACTCACTCTCAGCAGCGATACTCACTCTCAGCAGCGATACTCACTCTCAGCAGCGATACTCACTCTCAGCAGCGACACTCACTCTCAGCAGCGACACTCACTCTCAGCAGAGATACTCACTCTCAGCAGCGATACTCACTCTCAGCAGCGACACTCACTCTCAGCAGCGACACTCACGCTCAGCAGAGATACTCACGCTCAGCAGCAACACTCACTCTCAGCAGAGATACTCTCAGCAGAGATACTCACTCTCACCAGCGACACTCACTCTCAGCAGCGACACTCACTCTCAGCAGCGTCACTCACTCTCAGCAGCGGCACTCACTCTCAGCAGCGACACTCACTCTCAGCAGCGACACTCACTCTCAGCAGCGACACTCACGCTCAGCAGAGATACTCACGCTCAGCAGCAACACTCACTCTCAGCAGAGATACTCTCAGCAGAGATACTCACTCTCACCAGCGACACTCACTCTCAGCAGCGACACTCACTCTCAGCAGCGTCACTCACTCTCAGCAGCGGCACTCACTCTCAGCAGCGGCACTCACTCTCAGCAGCGGCACTCACTCTCAGCAGAGATACTCACTCTCAGCAGCGATACTCACTCTCAGCAGAGATACTCACTCTCAGCAGCGATACTCACTCTCAGCAGCGATACTCACTCTCAGCAGCGATACTCACTCTCAGCAGCGGCACTCACTCTCAGCAGCGACACTCACTCTCAGCAGCGACACTCTCTCTCAGCAGCGGCACTCACTCTCAGCAGCGGCACTCACTCTCAGCAGCGATACTCACAGCTCAGCAGCGGCACTCACTCTCAGCAGCGACACTCACTCTCAGCAGCGACACTCACTCTCAGCAGCGACACTCACTCTCAGCAGCGACACTCACTCTCAGCAGAGACACTCACTCTCAGCAGCGACACTCACGCTCAGCAGCGACACTCACGCTCAGCAGCGGCACTCACGCTCAGCAGCGACACTCACTCTCAGCAGCGACACTCACTCTCAGCAGAGACACTCACTCTCAGCAGAGACACTCACTCTCAGCAGCGACACTCACTCTCAGCAGCGACACTCACTCTCAGCAGCGATACTCACAGCTCAGCAGCCATACTCACTCTCAGCAGCGACACTCACTCTCAGCAGAGATACTCACTCTCAGCAGCGACACTCACTCTCAGCAGCGATACTCACTCTCAGCAGCGACACTCACTCTCAGCAGCGATACTCACAGCTCAGCAGCGACACTCACTCTCAGCAGCGACACTCACTCTCAACAGCGACACTCCCTCTCAACAGCGACACTCACTCTCAACAGCGACACTCACTCTCAGCAGCGACACTCACTCTCAGCAGCGACACTCACAGCTCAGCAGCGACACTCACTCTCAGCAGCGACACTCACTCTCAGCAGCGGCACTCACTCTCAGCAGCGATACTCACAGCTCAGCAGCCATACTCACTCTCAGCAGCGACACTCACTCTCAGCAGAGATACTCACTCTCAGCAGCGACACTCACTCTCAGCAGCGATACTCACTCTCAGCAGCGACACTCACTCTCAGCAGCGACACTCACTCTCAGCAGAGATACTCACTCTCAGCAGGGACACTCACTCTCAACAGCGACACTCACTCTCAGCAGCGACACTCACTCTCAGCAGCGACACTCACTCTCAGCAGCGACACTCACTCTCAGCAGCGATACTCACAGCTCAGCAGAGATACTCACTCTCAGCGGCGACATTCACTCTCAGCGGCGACACTCACTCTCAGCGGCGACACTCACTCTCAGCGGCGATACTCACAGCTCAGCGGCGACACTCACTCTCAGCGGCGATACTCACAGCTCAGCGGCGATACTCACTCTCAGCGGCGATACTCACTCTCAGCGGCGGCACTCACTCTCAGCGGCGGCACTCACTCTCAGCGGCGATACTCACTCTCAGCGGCGATACTCTCAGCTCAGCAGCGACACTCACAGCTCAGTAGCGACACTCACTCTCAGCAGCGATACTCACTCTCAGCAGGGACACTCTCAGCAGCGACACTCACAGCTCAGCAGCAATACTCACTCTCAGCAGCGATACTCACTCTCAGCAGCGATACTCACTCTCAGCAGCGATACTCACTCTCAGCAGCGATACTCACTCTCAGCAGCGATACTCATACTCAGCAGCGATACTCATACTCAGCGGACTTCCAGAACAATCATACTCATTTACACGGGAAGTGCGACCACAAACACACACACACACACACAGCCACACACACTCTCACTCACTCCCACACACAAACACTAAAACGTTTCCAAAAAGGGTTTAGGAGTGATGAGAGATGCATAACAAGACCAACAACAGCAATAACAGTGAGAAGAAAAAGAAGAATAACAGCAGAAAAACATGCAGAACAAGAAAAACATGAAGAGAAAGAACAGTAAGAAGAAGAAAAGGTAAAACATGAAGCAGAACAACCACTACAACACCACCCAGAACAACAGAGAACATGAAGAGAAGGTATATAGTAACAGAACAAGCAAAACAAGAACAAGAACCACCAACATGAGCAGAAAACAAGGATCAAGAAACAGAACAAGCAGAAGAAAAAAACAAGCAGAAGAAGAACACCACCAACAACAAGCAGAACAACATCACCAACAACAAGCAGAAGAAGAACACCACCAACAACAAGCAGAACAACATCACCAACAACAAGCAGAAGAAGAACACCACCAACAACAAGCAGAACAACATCACCAACAACAAGCAGAAGAAGAACACCACCAACAACAAGCAGAACAACATCACCAACAACAACAACAAGCAGAACAACATCACCAACAACAACAAGCAGAAGAACACCACCAACAACAAACAGAACATCACCAACAACAAGCAGAAGAAGAACACCACCAACAACAAGCAGAACAACATCACCAACAACAAGCAGAAGAAGAACACCACCAACAACAAACAGAACAACACCACCAACAACAAGCAGAACAACACCACCAACAACAAGCAGAACAATACCACCAACAACAAGCAGAACAACATCACCAGCAAGCAGAAGAACACCACCAACAACAAGCAGAAGAACACCACCAACAACCAACAGAACAACATCACCAACAACAAGCAGAAGAAGAACACCACCAACAACCAACAGAACAACACCACCAACAACAAGCAGAAGAAGAACACCACCAACAACAAGCAGAAGAAGAACACCAACAACAAGCAGAAGAAGAACACCACCAACAACAAGCAGAAGAAGAACACCACCAACAACAAGCAGAAGAAGAACACCAACAACAACAAGCAGAACAACATCACCAACAACAAGCAGAACAACACCACCAACAACAAGCAGAACAACACCACCAACAACAAGCAGAACAACACCACCAACAACAAGCAGAACACCACCACCAACAACAAGCAGAACACCACCACCAACAAGCAGAACAACATCACCAACAACAAGCAGAACAACATCACCAACAACAAGCAGAACAACATCACCAACAACAAGCAGAACAACATCACCAACAACAAGCAGAACAACATCACCAACAACAAGCAGAACAACATCACCAACAACAAGCAGAACATCACCAACAACAAGCAGAAGAACACCAACAACAAGCAGAAGAAGAACACCACCAACAACAAGCAGAAGAAGAACACCAACAACAAGCAGAAGAAGAACACCACCAACAACCAACAGAACAACATCACCAACAACAAGCAGAACAACAACAACAACAAGCAGAAGAAGAACACCACCAACAACAAGCAGAACAACATCACCAACAACAAGCAGAAGAAGAACACCAACAACAACAAGCAGAAGAAGAACACCACCAACAACAAGCAGAAGAAGAACACCACCAACAACAAGCAGAAGAAGAACACCACCAACAACAAGCAGAACAACATCACCAACAACAAGCAGAAGAAGAACACCACCAACAACAAGCAGAACAACATCACCAACAACAACAACAAGCAGAACAACATCACCAACAACAACAAGCAGAAGAACACCACCAACAACAAACAGAACATCACCAACAACAAGCAGAAGAAGAACACCACCAACAACAAGCAGAACAACATCACCAACAACAAGCAGAAGAACACCACCAACAACAAACAGAACAACACCACCAACAACAAGCAGAACAACACCACCAACAACAAGCAGAACAATACCACCAACAACATCACCAACAAGCAGAAGAACACCACCAACAACAAGCAGAACAACATCAACAACAAGCAGAAGAACACCACCAACAACCAACAGAACAACATCACCAACAACAAGCAGAAGAAGAACACCACCAACAACAAGCAGAACAACATCACCAACAACAAGCAGAAGAAGAACAACAAGCAGAACAACAAGCAGAAGAAGAACAACAAGCAGAACACCACCAACAACAAGCAGAAGAAGAACACCAACAACAAGCAGAAGAACAACACCACCAACAACAAGCAGAACAACATCACCAACAACAAGCAGAACAACACCAACAACAACAAGCAGAACAACATCACCAACAATAAGCAGAAGAAGAACACCACCACCAACAACAAGCAGAACACCACCACCAACAACAAGCAGAACAACATCACCAACAACAAGCAGAACAACATCACCAACAACAAGCAGAACAACATCACCAACAACAAGCAGAACAACATCACCAACAACAAGCAGAACAACATCACCAACAACAAGCAGAACAACATCACCAACAACAAGCAGAACAACATCACCAACAACATGCAGAAGAACACCAACAACAACAACAAGCAGAATACCACCAACAACAAGCAGAACAACATCACCAACAACAAGCAGAACAACATCACCAACAACAAGCAGAAGAAGAACATCACCAACAACAAGCAGAACAACATCACCAACAACAAGCAGAACATCACCAACAACAAGCAGAACATCACCAACAACAAGCAGAACATCACCAACAACAAGCAGAACATCACCAACAACAAGCAGAACAATATCACCAACAACAAGCAGAAGAACAATATCACCAACAACAAGCAGAAGAACACCACCAACAACAAGCAGAACAACATCACCAACAACAAGCAGAACACCACCAAACAACAAGCAGAACAACATCACCAACAACAACAAGCAGAAGAACACCACCAACAACAAACAGAACAACATCACCAACAACAAGCAGAAGAAGAACACCACCAACAACAAGCAGAACAACATCACCAACAACAAGCAGAAGAAGAACACCACCAACAACAAACAGAACAACATCACCAACAACAAGCAGAAGAAGAACACCACCAACAACAAGCAGAACAACACCACCAACAACAAGCAGAACAACACCACCAACAACAAGCAGAACAACACCACCAACAACAAGCAGAACATCACCAACAAGCAGAAGAACACCACCAACAACAAGCAGAACAACATCAACAACAAGCAGAAGAACACCACCAACAACCAACAGAACAACATCACCAACAACAAGCAGAAGAAGAACACCACCAACAACCAACAGAACAACACCACCAACAACAAGCAGAAGAACACCACCAACAACAAGCAGAAGAAGAACACCAACAACAAGCAGAAGAAGAACACCACCAACAACAAGCAGAAGAACACCAACAACAAGCAGAAGAAGAACACCACCAACAACCAACAGAACATCACCAACAACAAGCAGAACAACAACAACAACAAGCAGAAGAACACCACCAACAACAAGCAGAACAACATCACCAACAACAAGCAGAAGAAGAACACCAACAACAACAAGCAGAAGAAGAACACCACCAACAACAAGCAGAAGAAGAACACCACCAACAACAAGCAGAAGAAGAACACCACCAACAACAAGCAGAACAACATCAACAACAAGCAGAACAACATCACCAACAACACGCAGAACAACATCACCAACAACAAGCAGAACAACATCACCAACAACAAGCAGAACAACATCTCCAACAACAAGCAGAACAACATCACCAACAACATGCAGAAGAACACCAACAACAACAACAAGCAGAATACCACCAACAACAAGCAGAACAACATCACCAACAACAAGCAGAACAACATCACCAACAACAAGCAGAAGAAGAACATCACCAACAACAAGCAGAACAACATCACCAACAACAAGCAGAACAACATCACCAACAACAAGCAGAAGAAGAACATCACCAACAACAAGCAGAACAACATCACCAACAACAAGCAGAACATCACCAACAACAAGCAGATCACCAACAACAAGCAGAACATCACCAACAACAAGCAGAACAATATCACCAACAACAAGCAGAAGAACACCACCAACAACAAGCAGAACAACATCACCAACAACAAGCAGAACAACACCACCAACAACAAGCAGAACAACATCACCAACAACAAGCAGAACAACATCACCAACAACAAGCAGAACAACATCACCAACAACAAGCAGAACAATATCACCAACAACAAGCAGCAGAACACCACCAACAACAAGCAGAACAACATCACCAACAACAAGCAGAAGAACACCACCAACAACAAGCAGAACAGCATCAACAACAACAAGCAGAACATCACCAACAACAAGCAGAAGAACACCAACAACAACAAGCAGAACAGCATCAACAACAACAAGCAGAACAACATCAACAACAACAACAAGCAGAACACCACCAAACAACAAGCAGAACAACATCACCAACAACAAGCAGAACAACATCACCAACAACAAGCAGAACAACATCACCAACAACAAGCAGAAGAACACCAACAACAACAAGCAGAACAATATCACCAACAACAAGCAGCAGAACACCACCAACAACAAGCAGAACAACATCACCAACAACAAGCAGAACAACACCACCAACAACAAGCAGAACAACATCACCAACAACAAGCAGAAGAACACCACCAACAACAAGCAGAACAGCATCAACAACAAGCAGAACAGCATCAACAACAAGCAGAACAACATCACCAACAACAAGCAGAACAACATCACCAACAACAAGCAGAACATCACCAACAACAAGCAGAAGAAGAACACCAACTACAAGCAGAAGAAGAACACCACCAACAACAAGCAGAACAACATCACCAACAACAAGCAGAACATCACCAACAACAAGCAGAAGAAGAACACCAACTACAAGCAGAAGAAGAACAACACCAACTACAAGCAGAAGAACAACAACAAGCAGAAAAACATCACCAACAACAAGCAGAACAACATCACCAACAACAAGCAGAAGAAGAAGAACACCAACAATAACAAAAACACCAAAAAAGAATGAAGAAATAGAACTGCAACATTAACAACAAGCAAAAGAACAAGCAAAACTAGAGGAAAAAAAAGAGGAAGAACAACAACCAAAACAACAACAAGCAGAAGAACATAATGAAGAATGAAAAAAGAAAAACAACAACAGAAGAACAACAAAAATATGAAACAGAAAAAGAACAATGAAAGAATAAGAAGCAGCAGATGAACCTTTTTGGAACGGTTATTCACACTTTATTTAGAAACATTTAAAGTCTGAAGAACGTGAAGGTTCTATATGGAGAACCAGTTAGGAACCTCTTCTGGGTGCAGAGATACAGTCATGATGCTGTTCTACAGACGCTGAGAGTCTGACATCAAAACCTCCTGAATCTGAGGAGGTTACAGAAGCAGAGAGAGTGAAGTGAACGAGCAGAACTGAGAGTCCCAAATCTACAGAACCTGGTTAAACCAGTATGGAACCCAGTTCCAGCACTCAGAGAGGGAGAGAGAGTGAGAGTGAGAGTGAGAGAGAGAGAGAGAGAGAGAGAGAGAGAGAGAGAGAGAGAGAGAGAGAGAGAGAGAGAGAGAGCCTCTCCATCTACTGGTGGAGAGCTTCCTCGCTTGTGAAGGAGAACAGCGCTTATCCCACCACTCCTACACGAAACTCCCCCAGTGTCCGTTTGGACGGATCCGTAAGCCTAAACAATGACCGAGGCTTTCGCCCACAGAACACGGGGAACGTTTAATTAGGTTACAGAGAACGAGGCTGGGAAAGTGAACCTGAGGAGCAGAGCTGGGATAGAACTTCTGGTGAACAAAAGAAACCCGGCGGGAAGCTCCGTCCCACTTTCTCCATTTTAATGAACCCACTCCGTGTTTATACCTGCACTTAGCTTTCTCCCACAGGTGACCCTCTGCAGCTGCCTCTGCACTGAATCCAGAGCTGTTTGGACCTCCACCTGGGGTGAAAAGGTTCTTTATCCGTCTCCTAAGAAGTGAAACGCCTCACGTCATCAATGTTTCAGGAGCTGAGGGTCATCATGGACTGATATTTAGGATTTCACTCCGGCTTCCAGCTAAAGATTAGCAACTTTAATGCTTCTACCCTCCCAACAGACTCAGACGTGCGGGATCTGGCCAAGGCTGAGTGAAGGAAAGCTGGTTTAGGACGAGTCAAGGTCCAAATATTGGAGAATAGCAACAAAACTCTACACATCCATATCAAAACCAACTGGAAAGATCACTCCGGTGCTTATTTCAAATCAAATCAAAGTTTATTTGTCACCTATAGAATTATATATGGTACAACTAGCAGTGGAATGCTTTCACAACCACAGCTCATATGAAACAATAAGATAATATAGAGCAGGGGTCACTATTAGGTGGACCACAGTCCAGACCCAGACCCAGACGTTGACCCAAACTGATAAACTATTGAGAACTATTTAATTTTGACTGTGTTTATTTTAAGAGGTGGAGCTTTTCTTGTCTTTACAGTATACGGGCTTTATGGCGCAGTTAACTCAGAGGCCAATCACGTGCGCTGTAAGATCCCAGAAGGCTCCTCAGCCAATCAGATCTGTGCACATTGGGGCGAGGTATGAAGCGAGGAGCAGCAGCCGGAGACTAAAGCGAGTCAGAAAGAATAAGGAGCTCTAAAATCAGAAAAGTGAACAGAGAGGACTGAGTGTTTAACAGGAACGGTTCTGGAATGGACCTGCTCGTCTAGTTCTGGAGAATACCGCTCTGTACAACCAACATGTTAATCTGTGAAGCTGAGTTAACAAGAAGAACCACCTTTTATTTACTTTCTCTATAAATAAACACTTTAAGATGCACTTTTATTACTTGCAATGAGGGAAAAACATTTATTTGGAGTTTATTTATAAATAATTAATTCAGTTCAGCATTTAAACAGTAAATATACTGAAATATACTGAACAGTATGTGTGATGTGTTGGTGTTTCAGTAGCTGATGGTATAAGATGCTGATACTAGACTACTTCAGTAAACAGGATACACCACTGAATCAGAACACAAATAATGATGGTCCGGACCTTAACCTGAGGAGATCTCCTCTAACTGGACCGTACTGAACTCTAATTAAACACCTCTGATATAGAGTAGAAATAATATAGGGTCTATGATAATATAGGGTTCAGGATGTTTGTCAGGCTGGCCTACCACAGCCACTGCCATCCCGTCACCAGATTTATTTATTCCATATATTCACTAAGCCAAAAAATGGGTGGCAATGGTCAAAACTTCATCCACACTTGGAGCCCCGCCAGCTTCAAATATGCCTCGTCTTGTACCACCATCATTAAAAGACGTGTGGAAGACAAGCATCAAGACTTCTTCCTGGCATGAAGGTACATTCAGTTAATTAACTTCCTTGCTGTCCTTGAATGCCAACTCAAGACCCAAATTCAGCACTTCTTGTATATAAAACATCTAAATTCTCTACTGTGTACCTTAATCCTGGTATCAGTGCAGAGTTGCTTGCAGCAGAATCGCAGGTCAGAGGTCCCTTTAAAAAGTAGATGCACCTGTGTATGCGTAGGCCTCCCACCCACTCAGAGAAATGACTGTTAGGGGTTCAATGTTATGTTGGCCGCCGTTTTATAAAAGCAGTAAGAAAAACAAGAAAAAAGTAGGAAAAGTAGAAACAAAAACAATAAAACAAGTGGAAGAAGAAGAAGAACAATGATAACAACGACAAGCAGAAGAAGAAGAAAAAGAACAAGTGGAAAAAGAACAAGAACCACAACAACCAGAAGAAGAAAAAGAACACCCAGAAGAAGAAAAAGTTGAAGAACAACAACCAAAACACCAAAAAAGCAGAAGAAAGGGATAAAGAACAAAAAAGGAGAAAAAGAGTAACAACAACCAGAAGAAGAGGAGAAAAAACACGAAGTGGAAGAAGAACCACAACAACCAGAAGAAAAAGAACAACCAGAAGAAGAAAAGAAGGTTGAAGAACAACAATAACCAAAACAACAACACCAAATGGATGAAGAACAAAAAAGAAGCAACAACCAGAAGAAGAAGAAAAAGAGCAAGCAGAAGGATAAAAGACGATGATGAAGAACAACCAAAACAACACCACCCAAAAACAAGTAGAGGGAAAAGGATGAAGACAAACTAGAAGAAGAAAGTGTGATGAAGAACCACCAAAACACCAACACCAAAAAAGCAGAAGAAAAGCAAGAAGAAAAAGATCAAAAACACCAACAGAAGAACAAAAATATGAAACAGAAAATGAAAAAGAGGAACAGGAAGAAGAAGCAGATGAACCTTTTTAACTGTTTCTAAATCAGATCTGTGATCAACTGTCTGAGGAACGTAAAGGTTCTGAACTGATGAAGAAATCAGTAGGAAGCTGAGGTTCCTACACGGCTTAAACGAGACGTTCCTGCTATAAAAGCTTTTCCCTGGAAGATTCTCAGGGAAAGACGACGGTTGAATAAATGGTTCAGGTTCATTCTCCTCAAAACTTCAGCAGATCTTTGGATGCAAATCGAATCCATGGCTCGTTGATAAACCACTTCCTCGCGAGTGCATCAAATGAGACCCTCATCCAGGCCAGAAACCCGGCTCTGATCGTTAAACTAAACCGGCCACCAACTCCCAAACTCCTAATCCCAAGAAAACATTTCCCCAACACCCTTCCCCGCAATCGTTCACGAGACTAAAGGAGGAGGGAGGCCGAGAGAAAGGGGTAAGATTTACAGCGGGGTCAGCCCGAGGGTCATTCTGCAGGCTCTGCTGGCCCAGACCTCAGCTGGTGGATCTACAAGGTCAACTGCCTGTGAAGCACATTTCCACGGGAGGCTTACAAAAGCTGGAGAGGAGTAGGAGCGATGGAGAGCCGGCCGGGAGTGATGGAAATTAAATATAGAGAGGCAGAGTAGGGGGACGGCACAAGGCTTCCTGGATAAACAGAAACGAGGCAAGGTCAAGAGCGAGCAGGGGCGAACGCAGGCTTAATCAAAAGCACATCCACGAGCTTCATCAGTATAACCACATTATTGATTACGACAGGGTCTCGTCCTTGATGGGGAAGTCGGTGGTCCGAGCACAGAAGCAACCTTGATCATCATTGTTTAGCCGTTGTGTGACACAAGACTCAGGCTGCATCCGAACCACATACCAACCATATCAACAAAAGCACAACATCCATTCAGTCCAGCCTAGAACACAAAGTTTAGCAGCTTGTGGTTTCGGATGTTCTCGTTGGACAGGGTGAGTCAAAAATCTCAGGCAGAGTTTAATTTGTAAAACATCAGGTAATGGAACACTAAAGGTGGGGTGATCCAGCAAGTGGCAGTGATGGAAAAGGTCCTGGAACGTATAGACACAACAGTGCTTCAAGTGTGTATCTAACATAACAGCAATCTATACAATAAAATAATCTCAGCTTTAATGACTACAGTAAGGAGCTGCAACCATAAAATCTCAGAGATGCCACTGGATAAATAGTTTTTGGTGTCCTACAAAAAAAAGATGTCAAAGAGGTGGTGGATCCACATAAATAAGTTCTGGAATCTTGTTCCAGTAAGATCCAGCACAGGTCTCAGGACACCTTTTAATTATTTCAGAAAGTGAAAATGAGAAGAATACCCCAGCAAGTAATCTTGTTGGCTAGATGCCGAACATGTACGCCATCCTGAAAGCTGCCATATTGGATCAAGGGCAGCTTTTTCCAATGGGAAGGTGGTCGTGTAGCCGATCAAAGACCACCGCAACTGTCTCAGAAATTGATTGATGCAATCAGATCTGCAATATCTCTTGTGGTTCAAACGTTATCCACACAGAAAGTTGCAACAACAACCACATTGAACAACATGTTCAGGCTCTGGTGCTGAACTGTGCCTTCAAATCTGAGTTCAGTACCAGGGGCAGCAAACTGAAATGCTGTTCAATGTGGTTGTTGCAACATTATGTGTTGATGTTCTGGTCTTCTTTGATCTGCTACACGACCACCTTCGAAAATTGAGCCAATATGTTGGCTTTCAAGATGGTGGCCATGTTTGGAACATAGCGTAAATGATAAGCCCCCTCACCCGTTACTTGCTGGGGTAAACAAAAGTGTGTCCTGAGACTTTTGACTCACCTTCTACATACAACAATAAGCAGAAAACAAGGAAGAGCAAATCCCACAACAACAAGACAAGGATCAAGATCAACAACAACAAGCAGAAGACATAGATTAAGAAATAGAACAACAACAACAAGACAAAGATCAACAACAAGTGCTCTGAGGCTAACATAGATTATAATCCCATCTCACTGGGGTTTAAATCAAGTGTGGTGATGATTCAGACATCCACTTTCAACAAGCTACATGAGCTTTGCAGCTTTAATTTGATTTTAGCTTCACATTAAATCTGAACAAATTAGGCCATAATTCATAGCGGAGGTTTAAGTCTGTATGGTGGGGTCTCTGTATGGCAGAGGGGCAACCCAAACATCCCTGTTGCCCAAAAACAGTCCCCTTATTCGATGGCCTGTCCCTGGATGGAGTATCCTGGAAACGTACCTGTAAATAAACAAAACATGAAGTCATAAAGGCTGAGTTCTCCTTGCAGAGCAGGGCCACACAGGAGTTTGGGTGCAACTCTGAAGCAAATGTGTTACTGGGTTTAGTCTCCACTCTACATGGTTCAAAGTTGCACATGTACCTCCAGGTTGCGCTCACCATGCTTGCAACACTTGCTGAGCAGGTTTGCCTTCATAGGTACATAAATGAGAGCTCCATTATATCATTTCAGACCTTCAGTGCAGCAACAGAAGCATTTAAGGTGGAGTGGGAAAGCGTGAATAAGGAGGTAAGCAGGTAGACTGAGGCACCAGCAGGGAACTGAGGCACCATGTAGAACCAAGTGGAACAGGAACATTTGAACAAGAAGCTGGTCAAGAAGTTTCTGATTTCAGCTTCATGGAGAGCTGAAAGCCATGTAAGGGTTCTGCGGGACTGGTGGGGAACGATTACTTATTTCCATAAGTGTGTGCATGTTGGCCATACGATGGACTGGTGACCCGTCCTAGGTGTACCACGCCTTTGCCCGATGATGCTGGGACTGGCTGCATGGATGGGTTAAATGTGGAGATCTTGAATTTGGGATCAATAAATTATCTTAAATTAAATATGATGGTATTTGTCCATTTGTGAAGGGTTTTATGGGCACTGGACGGTTTGTTTGTCCAGTGTTGTCCACCTCTGCAACGCATGTTAATGAATCTGGGGGTGGGGCTTCTGAAAGGGAACCCCACCTGTTATCATTTGTAAGACTTAATATGGTGTAATGACTCTAAATTGTTAAGACTTGTAAAATAAAAATTAAAAAAAATCACAAAAGTATCAGATTTATTTATAAATTATCGCTTTTGTTTTAAACATGTAACATACGGACGCAGACATTATTTCTGATGCCTGCTGGGTAGATGAGGTCAAATGGTTTCAGGTCTGTGGTGTGAAGGAGTGAGTGTTAGTTACTAACCTAGCTTAAAGAAAACCATGTACATTGTGTTGTTGATGTTGTTTCAGTGAAAGGCAGTGTGAAGACTGATATTAGTCTAAACAACTTCACAAACATAAACAAGGAGAATAGTTAGTGAAGCAGCGTGTGGACCAACACAGCTACCCAAAGACCCCCGCTCTGCTCTCCTCACTTCAGTCTGGATGAGTTTGAGTGGTTCAGTAGACCACCACTGGTGAGAGACTTGACGGAGGCTGTTGGTTTTAAGCGGAGACTAAAACACAATGCAGTGTCACAGTTTCCCCACACAGGAAGTCCAGAAGCTCCAGATTATGGAGAACCGCGAGAAGAACCGTGAACATGAACATGCGCTGGATTCTCTCCTGAGAACGTTTAGCGTTAGCGTCAGCTGCTTCTCCTCGTTTGTGGATCCTGAAGGTGAAAGTAGAGTCTTAGTAGTGAACATACTACTTCACTAATAAAGGAGTGTGAAGCTCAGAGACACTCCCGTTCAGTGTATCTAGCTGTTTACTGAGCGTGAATGTTTCCTGCTAGAAAGCGGAGCTCCTTTAACAGACACTCTCCTTCTCCGTCAACACCAACACACAGCTTCACAACAACTCCAGCACTGTGTCACTCTCTCCTCCACCCTCTCTGTTCACCATTTACACTAACGTGGTGTGTGATGTCGCCGCTGATGTCAGAAATGTTGAGTTCTAGCTCAAACTGTAAAGACTGAACAGTAGCATGTTTAGTAGCTAGCTGTGCTCAAGCGTGACGGCCGGTTAGTGCAACCATTTGACGTCACTACCCGCTGATCACGTCAGTAGATACAACAATGGAGACCCACGTGCAGCGGATTTTACAATAAATCAAATAAATCTGTTAATTTTAGTGATTTTTAACAATGTGTCCTAATAATTTAGAGTCATAACGGCATATTAAGGCTTACATCCCTTTAAGAGGCAGTGTGTATATGTTTTACTAATGAGTTCAAACTCAAACTATTATTCTCCAGAATCATTTACTGCACCTTTAATGGTGTACTCGTTACGTTAGAACAATGATATTCTCAGATCTGAACTTGCTCTCTGGTTTTCAGGGTGAAGGAATCTGGTGTTTTCATAGTCCTGCTTTACAGCAGCTGTTAAGCTCTCAGCCTAGAGTTCCTGAAGAGGCTGTCAGAGATAAGAAACTTAACACAGCTCTGGGATCTGGCAGACCTGAGCACCATACTTAATTCACTCTGTACCGCAGGACTGTGTACCGGATGGAGAGACTATCGAGTGTCGTCGTCCCCCCCCCCCCCCCACTGCCATAGCCCAATTTCAGCCGCCTACAATCCAGCCCCCCACAATGCCTTCAGCGTTCCAGCCCTCATTCCGCAGAGCCAGGGGACGGAGCAGGCAGTGGCTGGACTAAGTGCACGGATTAAGGCAGCTCAAACAGGATGAAGAGAGCTTTTTGGCTTTCGGTGAGAAGAGGGCTTCGTTTTGTTCCTGGACTGAAGCTCCCACCCGAGCAAACGACTTACAACCGAAAAAAAGTTAATATCTGATTAAAAATATTCACACGAAACTTAACTCAAGAAATTCAAGACATTTCTAAAAAAAGTGAGTATGACTGTGGATTAGACACATAGAGGAGTGAGGGTCAGTAAAACTGTGGATTAGACACATAGAGGAGTGAGGGTCAGTATGACTGTGGATTAGACACATAGAGGAGTGAGGGTCAGTACGACTGTAGATTAGACACACAGAGGAGTGAGGGTCAGTATGACTGTGGATTAGACACACAGAGGAGTGAGGGTCAGTATGACTGTGGATTAGACACACAGAGGAGTGAGGGTCAGTATGACTGTGGATTAGACACATAGAGGAGTGAGGGTCAGGCAGTCTGTAGATTAGATACACAGAGGAGTGAGGGTCAGGCAGTCTGTAGATTAGATACACAAAGGAGTGAGGGTCAGGCAGTCTGTAGATTAGATACACAAAGGAGTGAGGGTCAGGCAGTCTGTAGATTAGACACACAGAGGAGTGAGGGTCAGGCAGTCTGTAGATTAGACACAGAGGAGTGAGGTTCAGTATGACTGTAGATTAGACACAGAGGAGTGAGGGTCAGTACGACTGTAGATTAGACACAGAGGAGTGAGGGTCAGGCAGTCTGTAGATTAGACACAGAGGAGTGAGGGTCAGTACGACTGTAGATTAGACACACAGAGGAGTGAGGGTCAGGCAGTCTGTAGATTAGACACAGAGGAGTGAGGGTCAGTACGACTGTAGATTAGACACACAGAGGAGTGAGGGTCAGTACGACTGTAGATTAGACACAGAGGAGTGAGGGTCAGTACGACTGTAGATTAGACACAGAGGAGTAAGGGTCAGGCTGACTGTAGATTAGACACAGAGGAGTAAAGGTCAATATGACTAGTTTAGATATACAGAAGATTGAGGGTCAGTACGACTGTGGATTAGATACAGAGGAGTGAGGGTCAGGCTGACTGTAGATTAGACACAGAAGAGTGAGGTTCTGTATGACTGTAGATTAGACACAGAGGAGTGAGGGTCAGTACAACTGTAGATTAGACACAGAGGAGTGAGGGTCAGTACGACTGTAGATTAGACACAGAGGAGTGAGGGTCAGTACGACTGTAGATTAGACACAGAAGAGTGAGGTTCTGTATGACTGTAGATTAGACACAGAGGAGTGAGGGTCAGTATGACTGTAGATTTGACACACAGAGGAGTGAGGGTCAGTATGACTGTAGATTAGACACACAGAGGAGTGAGGTTCAGTATGACTGTAGATTAGACACATAGAGGAGTGAGGGTCAGGCTGACTGTAGATTAGACACAGAGGAGTGAGGGTCAGGCTGACTGTAGATTAGACACACAGAGGAGTGAGGGTCAGGCTGACTGTAGATTAGACACACAGAGGAGTGAGGGTCAGGCAGTCTGTAGATTAGACACAGAGGAGTGAGGGTCAGGCTGACTGTAGATTAGACACACAGAGGAGTGAGGGTCAGGCAGTCTGTAGATTAGACACAGTGGAAAGAGGGTCAGGCTGACTGTAGATTAGACACACAGAGGAGTGAGGGTCAGTATGACTGTAGATTAGACACACAGAGGAGTGAGGTTCAGTATGACTGTAGATTAGACACATAGAGGAGTGAGGGTCAGGCTGACTGTAGATTAGACACAGAGGAGTGAGGGTCAGGCTGACTGTAGATTAGACACAGAGGAGTGAGGGTCAGGCTGACTGAAATTAGACACACAGAGGAGTGAGGGTCAGGCTGACTGTAGATTAGACACAGAGGAGTGAGGGTCAGGCTGACTGTAGATTAGACACACAGAGGAGTGAGGGTCAGGCAGTCTGTAGATTAGACACAGAGGAGTGAGGGTCAGTATGACTGTAGATTAGACACACAGAGGAGTGAGGGTCAGTATGACTGTAGATTAGACACAGTGGAAAGAGGGTCAGGCTGACTGTAGATTAGACACACAGAGGAGTGAGGGTCAGGCTGACTGTAGATTAGACACACAGAGGAGTGAGGGTCAGTATGACTGTAGATTAGACACACAGAGGAGTGAGGGTCAGGCAGTCTGTAGATTAGACACATAGAGGAGTGAGGGTCAGGCAGTCTGTAGATTAGACACAGAGGAGTGAGGGTCAGTACGACTGTAGATTAGACACACAGAGGAGTGAGGGTCAGGCAATCTGTAGATTAGACACAGAGGAGTGAGGGTCAGTATGACTGTAGATTAGACACACAGAGGAGTGAGGGTCAGTATGACTGTAGATTAGACACACAGAGGAGTGAGGGTCAGTATGACTGTAGATTAGACACACAGAGGAGTGAGGGTCAGTATGACTATTTTAGATATACAGAAGATTGAGGGTCAGTACGACTGTGGATTAGATACAGAGGAGTGAGGGTCAGGCAGTCTGTAGATTAGACACAGAGGAGTAAGGGTCAGTACGACTGTAGATTAGACACAGAGGAGTGAGGGTCAGTACGACTGTAGATTAGACACAGAGGAGTGAGGGTCAGTACGACTGTAGATTAGACACAGAGGAGTGAGGGTCAGTACGACTGTAGATTAGACACATAGAGGAGTGAGGGTCAGGCAGTCTGTAGATTAGACACAGAGGAGTGAGGGTCAGTACGACTGTAGATTAGACTGTGTGTAAAACTTCTTGAAGCAGGATGCACCTCCTGAGAAGTGCTGTTTTTCCACTGCGGCTGAGCTCAGGCTGACAGTTTTGCCAAGTCAAGGCTGCGACGTGGGCGATATGATTGTGCACGTCAGGGTTTGGTCTGTGTTCAGGCTCAGGGATCCACTGCTGAGAATAGAACAGCGCTCTCCTAAAACGAGATAATAGACTGAAACACGGAGGAAAGAAGCCAACGGTGGCAGTTAACTGAGACGGCCGACTCCAAACTGGCATGTCTGTGGTTTCCTGAGCCTGTTTTTTTGGCGAAGGCTGCAGATTATGGGGTTGCTCCTCAATTTTGGGAGGGGAGCAAAAAAAAGGAGCAGGCTGCTATAAGGAGCGACGGCTGCGACGGTGTAGATTCTGTATTTTAGGACGCGAAACACGTCGGAACGTCTAACGTGCATATTAGCTTTTATGGGACGTGACGGCTGCCTTGATGAGAGAAAGGAATTATTCGTCCGTCGTGGCTCCGCCAAACAACAAGCCTGACAAAAGCCAAAAACCACAGAGTAACGAAAAAAAAAAAAAAGAGCTCCCACACACCAGCATCTTAATTCCTCCAAGATCACAGATTAATTCAGTGTGTTGTTCTCTTCAGTCTAAACAAGCAGCGCTTCTCACACTGCAACTGTATTAATTACACTCAACCTTCTGAGCTGCACAGACTAAATCATGGGTTTTTCTGCCACCTGGTGTTCAAACATGGTAGTCAGGTCAAGCTCAGAGGCTTTCATTGTCAATCCATCCACATACAGGTACACAACACAAGTGCAACATGAAACAAAGAGTAACAAAAGTGACATGACATTTTTTTCAGACATGAAAAAAAATAAAAATAAAAAGTCCAACCAGAATGACACAATAAATTAAACAAACAATACACACAGTAAACAGAGGACAGTGGAGCACAGAACTCGTTACTAAACATGAGGTAGTGAATAAAGTGCAGAGATATTTAATATACTGTTACTGAGGCAGTACTAGTTAGAGCTATGAGCAACAATGCAAACATGGTGTCAGCAGCAACGTTTCAAGTGCAAGAAGAGTGTCCAAAGAGGTGTGTGTGTGTGAGTACGAGAGTGAGAGGTGGGGTGGGGTATGAGATTATGAGTGTGAGGTGGGGTATGAGAGTATGAGTGTGAGGTGGGGTATGAGAGTATGAGTGTGAGGTGGGGTATGAGAGTATGAGTGCTAGGTATGAGAGTATGAGTGTGAGGTGGGGTATGAGAGTATGAGTGTGAGGTGGGGTATGAGAGTATGAGTGTGAGGTGGGGTATGAGAGTATGAGTGTGAGGTGGCGTATGAGTGTATGAGCGTGAGGGGGAGTATGGGAGTACGAGTGTGAGGGGGTTATAAGAGTATGAGTGTGAGGTGGGGTATGAGAGTATGAGTGTGAGGTGGCGTATGAGTGTATGAGCGTGAGGGGGAGTATGGGAGAACATGGCTTCTTCAGGCTCTGCAGGTAGTCGAGGCTCTGCTGGGCTCTGCTGGGCTCTCCTGGCTATGGAGCTGGTGTTGAGGGACCAGGTGAGGTTCTCGGTGATGTGGACACTGAGGAACTTTATGCTCCTGATGATTTCAGATAGAAAGTAGTATCACCAACTCAGGGCTTTCAGTTTAAACCTCCCTCTATTCAAATGATAATTTTTCTAAGCTTCTGTGTAACTAAACATATAAAATGAGTCGTTCAGAGAGGCTCCATGGAAACGCTCCGTTCTAGATACAGTCAGAACTGTTCACGCTGGTGGTGAACGGAACCAGACGTCCAGCTCTAAAAGCTCCTTCACAGAGGGTTATTACAGTAAATGGTTATGGACAGGATGCCTGATGTCTAAACTAGTCAACAGTTCTGAGAAGATTTGGGTCTTAAACACACGTTTTCATGGTGTTCACCATCAACATGACACACACAACTCAGACCAGACCTGCCGACCTCAGCACAGCAGTAGAAGATCAGCATGTGAGCACTGAAGAAACGTGATTCTGGACCTAATGTGGGTGATGCAAGCACACAGCCATGCCAACGTATGGTAATCAGAGAGTGCATCACCATCAACCCATCCATTATCTTCCACTTCATCCTGCTAATCAGGGTCATGTGGGGGCTGGAGCCTATCCCAATGTCATCGGGCAAAGGTGGTGGTACACCATGGACAGGTCACCAGTCCACTGCATGGCCAACACACACTCACTCACACACTCACACCTACAGACAGTCAATTTAACATGCATGTGTTTGGACTGTGGGAGGAAACCAGAGAGAACATACACACTCCACACAGAACCACCCGGACCAGGAACCCAACCCAGATCATCTTACTGTGAGGAGACAGTGCTGACCACTACACCACCATACTGACCACTACACCACCATACTAACCACTACACCACCATACTGACCACTACACCACCATACTAACCACTACACCACCATACTAACCACTACACCACCATATTGACCACTACACCACCGTACTGACCACTACACCACCGTACTAACTACTACACCACCATACTAACTACTACACCACCGTACTAACCACTACACCACCGTACTAACCACTACACCACCATACTAACCACTACACCACCGTACTAACCACTACACCACCATACTAACCACTACACCACCGTACTAACCACTACACCACCGTACTAACCACTACACCACCGTACTAACCACTACACCACCGTACTAACCACTACACCACCATACTAACCACTACACCACCGTACTAACCACTACACCACCGTACTAACCACTACACCACCATACTAACCACTACACCACCGTACTAACCACTACACCACCGTACTAACCACTACACCACCATACTGACCACTACACCACCATACTAACCACTACACCACCGTACTAACCACTACACCACCGTACTAACCACTACACCACCGTACTAACCACTACACCACCATACTAACCACTACACCACCGTACTAACCACTACACCACCGTACTAACCACTACACCACCATACTGACCACTACACCACCATACTAACCACTACACCACCGTACTAACCACTACACCACCGTACTAACCACTACACCACCGTACCAACCACTACACCACCATACTGACCACTACATCACCGTACTAACCACTACACCACCGTACTAACCACTACACCACCGTACTAACCACTACACCACCATACTGACCACTACACCACCGTACTAACCACTACACCACCGTACTAACCACTACATCACCATACTGACCACTACACCACCGTACTAACCACTACATCACCGTACTAACCACTACACCACTGTACTGACCACTACACCACCGTACTAACCACTACACCACCGTACTAACCACTACACCACCATACTAACCACTACACCACCGTACTAACCACTACACCACCGTACTAACCACTACACCACCATACTAACCACTACACCACCGTACTAACCACCACACCACCGTACTAACTACTACACCACCATACTAACCACTGCACCACCATACTAACCACTACACCACCATACTAACCACTATACCAGCATACTAACCACTACACCACCATACTAACCACTACACCACCGTACTAACCACCACACCACCATACTAACCACTACACCACCGTACTAACCACTACACCACCATACTAACCACTATACCAGCATACTAACCACTACACCACCATACTAACCACTACACCACCGTACTAACCACTACACCACCATACTAACCACTACACCACCGTACTAACCACCACACCACCGTACTAACTACTACACCACCATACTAACCACTACACCACCGTACTAACCACTACACCACCGTACTAACCACTACACCACCATACTAACCACTACACCACCGTACTAACCACTACACCACCGTACTAACCACTACACCACCATACTGACCACTACACCACCATACTAACCACTACACCACCGTACTAACCACTACACCACCGTACTAACCACTACACCACCGTACCAACCACTACACCACCATACTGACCACTACATCACCGTACTAACCACTACACCACCGTACTAACCACTACACCACCGTACTAACCACTACACCACCATACTGACCACTACACCACCGTACTAACCACTACACCACCGTACTAACCACTACATCACCATACTGACCACTACACCACCGTACTAACCACTACATCACCGTACTAACCACTACACCACTGTACTGACCACTACACCACCGTACTAACCACTACACCACCGTACTAACCACTACACCACCATACTAACCACTACACCACCGTACTAACCACTACACCACCGTACTAACCACTACACCACCATACTAACCACTACACCACCGTACTAACCACCACACCACCGTGCCACCCTGTGTCACTATACGTTGTTTATTTAATGCACAGCAAAGCAGGAGGAGCTCTGTACTCGTGTGTGTGTGTGTGTGTGTGTGAATATGTGTGTGTGTGTGTGTGTGTGTGTGTGTGTGTGTGTGTTGTATAACACTGTGTTCATCTGGATTTACTGCAATAAGACATTTGAGCGTCTACGGCTGCCAAGAAACATCAACATCCGGTTCATTCCACCGCTGTGGTAACGCACAAGTGAAGCCTTCCACTCACCACTGCGGTCTGCGGAACGCTCGCAGGTTGCATTGGCAGAACTTTCAGGAATATCCGGGAATATCTGGATACCGCAGACGTGTGAGCACAGCACCAGCTCACATGCCTTCACTCCACTTGGCTGCAATAATAAATATTAATACAGATCTTTACTCTTCAGAGTCACATTTAACTTATATTTAAGTAAAAAGTTATTCTGTACATACACGCTGGTGAACAAGCAACTTCTCACCTAGTCTAGAGGAACAAACCATAACAGTAGTTTACTGACAGGCCTGGAGGACACACGGGCTCACTGGTGGTTTTAGATAGTAAACAAAACGCATATGAGATTAACATTTCACACCAAACCACTCAGAATGACTTTGTTCACATATTAATTTTATTAATTAAATTGGTGGAAGTAATTTGGCATGTTGGCAGTGAAACACACACATACACACACTTAGGGGGCAGTAAAACACCCACCCACAACAACACAAAAGGGGGCAGTAAAACACCCACACCCACACACCCCAGTGAACAGTGAAAGACACACACGCTAGTGAACACACACACTAGAGAACAATGAAACACTCATATGTATATATATATATACAAACACACACACACACACACACACACACACACACACACTAGGGGTCAGTAAAACAACACACACCCACCCACCCACCAGTGAACACGAACGAGCACACACACACAGACACACAGACACACAGACACACAGACACACAGACACACACACACACACACACACACACACACAAGGGGGCAGTGAAACACCCATACACACATGCTAGTGGACACACACACTAGGGGCAGTGAAACATCCATACACACACACACACACACGCTAGTGACAACACACACACTATTGAGACTGTGTCATTGCCCCGAATTAAACGCAGACTCAGAAATTCTCGAACAGCTTGTCCAGATAATCTAATTAATATAAAAATATCAGACCCAGTATCCAGCTGCAGCATCTCTGAACTAAAGTTTGGTTTGTTTAATATAAGAACCCTCAACTCCAAGGCTCTTATTGTAAATGATACAATAACGTATCAAAAATTTGATGTATTATGTCTCGTAGAAACATGGGTTAAACCTGAGGAATATTTGGCATTAAATGAAGCCACTCCTGTAGGTTATAATTATGTACACAACCCCAGACTGTCCGGTAAAGGAGGGGGCATATGTGTCATTCATAAAAATTCATTAGACATCATTAAGAAACACAGTCACACTTTAAATTCTTTTGAATGTCTTTGCATAAACATCACCAACCCGACCACTAACAGAAGTGTACTCACTCTAGTCAGCATTTATAGACCACCAGGACCTTATTCTGAGTTCTTAAAAGAATTCAGTGACTTTGTTGCAGATCTAGCAGTGAGCGCTGAGAAACTAATAATCGCAGGAGATTTTAATATTCACTTTGAAAACTCAGCAGATCCATTAAAAAAGGCTTTCTCATCTATCTTAGACTCTATTGGTCTCACTCAGAATGTAATAGGACCTACACATTCCTGTAATCACACACTAGATCTAGTTTTGACTTTAGGTGTTGATATACATAATCTTACTGTTCGTTCACAGACTTCAGTAGTTTCAGATCACTACCTAATTTCATATGAATTAAGTCTTAGTAAAAATGTATGTACACCCCGTTATTGCATGAAACGTTCGATAATGCCCAATACAGCCCAACACTTTATTGAAACTCTTCCAGATTTATCAACTATAGCTTCTCCTTCAGACCCAACAGAGCTAGACAGACTAACTGACTGTGTAGAAAATAAGCTCCGATTAACTTTAGACAATGTTGCACCTATAAAAGCTAAAAGGACGCAACAGAAAAAGCTCGCTCCGTGGTACAACAATGAAGTACGCACCTTAAGACAGACAGTACGGAAATTAGAACGCAAATGGAGAGTGACCAAGCTGGAGGTATTTCACTCTGCTTGGAAGGACAGACTTAGCAGGTATAGAAAGACACTTATTAAAACACGCTCAGCATACCTGTCCACACTCATCGAACACAACAAAAACAATCCTAGAGTTTTATTTAGCACAATCGCAAAACTTACCAAAAATCAGGCAGGAACGGAACCTCAGATACCCGCCAACTACAGCAGCAATGATTTCATGGACTTTTTCAATAGCAAAATCGAGAATATTAGACAACATGTTCAACTGACACCAGTAACCTATCCTTCATCTGGTTTGGCTGACACAGCACAAAATGTGATTTTAGAAGAAAGACTAGAAACATTCTGTCCACTTCAGCAGACAGAACTAGAAAAACTAATCTCTTCTTCAAATTCTGCTACATGCACACTTGATATGATTCCAACAAGCCTATTGAAACAAGTATTACCAGCTATTATTAAACCTATCTTAACTATCATCAACTCTTCTCTTAGTCTGGGTCATGTACCTAAGTCTTTTAAACTAGCTGTGATAAAACCCTTGATAAAGAAACCAAATCTTGACCCCAGAGAACTGTCCAGTTATAGACCCATTTCCAATTTACCTTTTATCTCTAAGATTTTAGAAAAGGCTGTAGCTCGACAACTCTGTTCTCATCTACATAAGAACAACATATATGAAAAATTCCAATCTGGTTTTAGGCCACATCACAGCACAGAGACAGCTTTAGTTAAGATAACAAATGATCTTCTTCTTGCCTCTGATCAGGGCCACGTATCTCTACTGGTGTTACTCGATCTAAGTGCAGCTTTTGACACTATAGATCACACTATTCTCTTGGACAGGCTAGAAAATGTGGTTGGAATCACAGGAACAGCGTTATCCTGGTTCACATCTTACCTTAGTGATCACTTTCAGTTTGTAAAGATAAATAATGTATCGTCTAACACTACAAAAGTGAAATATGGAGTTCCACAAGGTTCTGTTTTAGGTCCTCTGTTATTTACACTATATATGCTACAATTAGGCTCAGTTATAAATAGACATGGAATTAGTTTCCACTGTTATGCTGATGATACACAACTGTACATATCAGACCAGATGATAAATCCAGATTAGATAAGATAGAAGATTGTGTAAGAGATATTAGACTTTGGATGCTACAGAACTTCCTTCTTTTAAACCCAGATAAAACGGAAGTTCTCCTCCTCGACCCAAAGGCTGCTCGGACTAAATGTTCAGATTTAATGTTAAATCTTGCTGACTTCTCTGTAGTTCCTGGTTCAGTAGCCAAAAATCTTGGTGTAAAAATTGACTCAGATCTGACATTTAATCAACACATAGGTAATATTACAAGAACAGCGTTTCTTCACCTACGAAACATTTCAAAGTTAAGAAATGCATTATCTGTGTCTGATGCTGAAAAGTTGATACATGCCTTTATAACCTCAAGGCTAGACTACTGTAATGCATTATTGTCAGGATGCTCCAGCAGGAACCTGAATAAACTCCAGTTAGTTCAGAACTCTGCAGCTAGAGTACTAACTAAAACCAGGAAATTCGATCACATCAGTCCAGTTTTATCAGCACTACACTGGCTTCCTGTTAAATTCCGTATCGACTATAAAATTCTATTACTGACGTATAAAACCCTGCACGGTCTCACACCAGAGTACCTGCAAGATCTTATTTCCTATTATGAACCGCCACGTTCACTCAGATCACAGGATGCTGGTTTTCTAATAGTTCCTAAAATTCAGAAGACTACAATGAGGGGAAGAGCTTTTTCCTACAAAGCCCCCAAATTGTGGAATAATCTCCCAGTTAATGTTTGGGACTCTGACACAGTCTCAATATTTAAGTCCAGACTAAAAACATACTTGTTCAGTTTACCTTTTGGTGACTGAGCTATGCTTCTCATCCACTGTATTACTCCAAACCAGAACTAACCTTGTTTTTCTTTTCTTTTTCTTTCCTTTTCTTTTCTCCTTCTTTCTGAGGTAATAACAGCCCACCTGTTCTGCCGAATACTGTTGGAGGACTGACCATCAGTACCCCTTGTTACCTTATAACCTCTTCATCTATGTCATCTTTATGGATGTTAGTCATCTGCTGCACCTTGATTGCATCACTGAATCATCCAGATGTAGCACGTGTGCAGCTTCTCTTCCTTTTAGTTTGTTTTGTTTAAAATCTGATCTGTCAGAGTCACCAGCTGCACTCTAAACACTCCATATCCCCTTATCCTCATATCCTCTGTACACCCCCTCGTTATCCCAACCGTGTTAGCATGAGGGAGATTGGACGGGTGAATAACAAAAGCCAAGCTAGGTCTTCAGGGTGTCATGCTAAGTCTAGTGGCGCACTCCTCGTTTCACCCGTTAGTTCTTCTTCTCCTGTTTCTTGACCTACTTAGTTGCTGCGAGTATCTCTAAATTGATTTATTGACTTATTCCACACCCCTTCGTTCTCCTAACCGTGTTAGCGTGAGGGAGATCGGACGGGTGAATAACAAAGGCCAAGTTAGGTCTTGAGGGTGTCCTGCTCAGTCTAGTGGCGCACTCCTCGTTTCACCCGTTAGTTCTTCTTCTTTTGTTTATTGACTTAGGACGTGGAACTCTCTAAAGGTAGAAGAGCCTAAAGTACGGTAGTAGCGCTTAACAAGCGCCGGCCTCTGTCTCTGTACTAACCTAAACCTGAACTAACTCTGTCTCTGTACTAACACAAACCAGAACTAACTCTGTCTCTGTACTAACCTAAACCTGAACTAACTCTGTCTCTGTACTAACACAAACCAGAACTAACTCTGTCTCTGTACTAACCTAAACCAGAACTAACTCTGTCTCTGTACTAACACAAACCAGAACTAACTCTGTCTCTGTACTAACCTAAACCTGAACTAACTCTGTCTCTGTACTAACACAAACCAGAACTAACTCTGTCTCTGTACTAACACAAACCAGAACTAACTCTGTCTCTGTACTAACCTAAACCAGAACTAACTCTGTCTCTGTGCTAACCCAAACCAGAACTAACTCTGTACTAACCCAAACCAGAACTAACTCTGTCTCTGTACTAACCCAAACCAGAACTAACTCTGTCTCTGTACTAACACAAACCAGAACTAACTCTGTCTCTGTACTAACCTAAACCTGAACTGTCTCTGTACTAACACAAACCAGAACTAACTCTGTCTCTGTACTAACCCAAACCAGAACTAACTCTGTCTCTGTACTAACCTAAACCAGAACTAACTCTGTCTCTGTACTAACCCAAACCAGAACTAACTCTGTCTCTGTACTAACACAAACCAGAACTAACTCTGTCTCTGTACTAACCCAAACCAGAACTAACTCTGTCTCTGTACTAACACAAACCAGAACTAACTCTGTCTCTGTACTAACACAAACCAGAACTAACTCTGTCTCTGTACTAACCTAAACCAGAACTAACTCTGTCTCTGTACTAACACAAACCAGAACTAACTCTGTCTCTGTACTAACCCAAACCAGAACTAACTCTGTCTCTGTACTAACACAAACCAGAACCAACTCTTTCTTTTCTCTTTCCGAGGAAAAAAAAACACCCACCTGTCCCGCCGAATACTGTAAAGGACTGACCACCAGGGCCCCCCCCGTCACTTGGCACCAACCAGTTCTCCTCTCCATTTGTGCCATTTGCTCCATCCTTGACTGCATCACTGTATCATCCACCTGATGTAGCACCTGTACAGCTTCTAAAGATTTTATCTTCAGACTCAGCTTTAGTTTATAAACTGTAAATACTGTTCCACCAGAGGAGGATGGGTCTCCCCTTGTGAGTCTGGTTCCTCCCAAGGTTTCTTCCTCCAGTTGAGGGAGTTATTCTTGCCACCGTTGCCTCTGGCTTGCTCACAGGGGGATAAACAGCTGTGATTTCATGTTTTTCATGTTTTTAAAATTCCTGTAAAGCTGCTTTGTGACAACATCGTTGTAAAAAGCGCTATACAAATAAACTTGACTTGACTTGACTTGACTAGGGGGCAGTGAAACACCCATACACACAAGCTAGTGAACACACTCACTAGGGGGCAGTGAAACACCCACACATGCTAGTGAACACACACACACACAGGGGGGGGCAGTGAAACACCCATATTCACACACGCTAGTGAACACACACACACACACACACACACAAGGGGGCAGTGAAACACCCACACCCCCTAGTGAACAGTGAAAGACACACACACGCTAGTGAACACACACACTAGGGGCAGTGAAACATCCATACACACACACACACACACGCTAGTGGGCAGTGAAACACCCATACACACATGCTAGTGAACACACACACTCACTAGAGAACAATGAAACACTCATATATATATACACACACACACACACACACACACACACTAGGGGTCAGTAAAACACAACACACACACCCACCCACCCACCCACACACCAGTGAACATGAACGAGTGACACATGCTAGTGAACACACACACACACTAGGGGGCTGTGAAACACCCACACATGCTAGTGAACACACAAACTAGGGGGCTGTGAAACACCCATATTCACACACGCTAGTGAACACACACACTCACTAGGGGGCAGTGAAACACCCACACACATACCCTAGTGAACAGTGAAACACCCACACCCACACACATACCCTAGTGAACAGTGCAACACCCACACACATACCCTAGTGAACAGTGAAACACTCATATAGAAAAGGGCACGTCAGTTGTGTCGAGTCTTCACGTCTCTACAGCCAATAACACAACAAATCAGAAATAAATAGAACATTTATTCACTTTTCTTCAGAAACTCAGCACACATACAGCAGCAGGACGGAAACACATCCAGTGCAATTTTCAAGTCATCTGAGCAGCAACGCGGCATTCAAAAGAAAAATCATCTTTGAAATGAATAATCATTCCTTCCGTCACTCCTTCACGCCTGTAGGTCTACGTTCAGGTTCACAGCCCTCACAGAGCCGCAGGCAGAGGGGGTCACTTTACCTCGGGATGCTCTAAAGTGCTCTAAAGGTGGGCTGCCTCTGGTTAGCCTAGTAGTGCTTGAGTATTTATCATGGCCAGTTCCTCATCGTTCACCCACTGCTCCTCCCCGGCTGACCGGCGGGTTGGGGCTGGATCTTTATTGGCTGGCCGCGGGGGTCCTGACCTCCTGGGAGGGTTAAATGTCTTCTTGACACTGGGAGAGGTGCCAGTGTTCAGAGGATTGAGGGGCGGTGGGGAGGGAACACGTGACAGGTAGTCTATGCCTCGCTTTCTTTTCAAGCTCTTGGGGTCCTTGGCCTCAGGGGTTTGGACAGCAGAGGCAGGGGTGGTCCTAGTCACTGGTGTGAAGGGGGAGAAAACTCTCGACTGCTTGGGCGTGACCTAGAAACAGGGAGATGAGATG
Source organism: Megaleporinus macrocephalus (assembly GCA_021613375.1). Taxonomy (NCBI): domain Eukaryota; kingdom Metazoa; phylum Chordata; class Actinopteri; order Characiformes; family Anostomidae; genus Megaleporinus; species Megaleporinus macrocephalus. The sequence goes on from CM038716.1 coordinate 38,691,970, forward strand.
TGGACATGATTTTCAAAATGTTGGGAAAAGATGGATAGTATAACATAACATTAACACCACCTCCTAACACTGACCTCCACTCCCTGTCCACTGTATCTACACTCACTGTCCACCGTATCAGCTCCACTGTATCTCCACTCACTGTCCACCGTATCAGCTCCACTGTATCTCCACTCACTGTCCACCGTATCAGCTCCACTGTGTCTCCACTCACTGTCCACCGTATCAGCTCCACTGTATCTACACTCACTGTCCACCGTATCAGCTCCACTGTATCTCCACTCACTGTCCACTGTATCAGCTCCATTGTATCTACACTCACTGTCCACTGTATCAGCTCCACTGTATCTACACTCACTGTCCACTGTATCAGCTCCACTGTATCTACACTCACTGTCCACTGTATCAGCTCCACTGTATCTACACTCACTGTCCACTGTATCAACTCCACTGTATCTCCACTCAAAGTCCACTGTATCAGCTCCACTGTATCTACACTCACTGTCCACTGTATCAGCTCCACTGATCATACAGGAGCTAAACTTACAGACTGTAGTTCATCTGATTCTCTGTATACTTTATTACTCTGTTCTTTAATGATCAGGACCCCCACAGGACCACCACAGATCAGATACTATTAGGGAAGTGGGTCACTCTCAGCACTGCAGTGACACTGACGTGGTGGCGTTGTGTTTGTGTGTGTGTATATATATATATATTCTATTATTAATCAGCTGCTTATTATATTTTCTAGTGTTTTATTAGACTTTTAAATGGTGCTTCAGTTACATTGAGGTGCCTAGCAGCCACTCAGTATCAGCTTATCATAATAAATATATTTAATTTCTCTTAATGAATAAGGAACCACAAACTTTGTGTTAGAGATGTTTAATGATCAGCCAACGAGCAACACAGCTGAGCTTTAATCAGACACTGTAGCTGCTTCACTCTTATCGTGTCTTTGACTTATGTCTTCACTTCTAATGGTATAAGCACTATTTTTAATCTCAGCTATTTAGATGTAATATTATATTAATATAATATTTCAACATCATTTAAACACAGCACACACACACACACACACACACACACACACACACACACACACATATATATATATATATATAATTTGCTGTCCAATGAAAAACTTGCATCCCCATTTTTGTTAACTTCTATTTTCCTACATCAATGAATTCACGATAAATGGACCAACAGAAACGCTTCAAAATAGCTTGGGGAAATCTCTGGTTTCATTGACTTACATTGGAACTGAGGATAGTTTTGCCTTCTCCTGTAAAGCTGCCAATTTGGAAATGCATGTTTTTCATTGCACAGCTATGAGATAGACATATATTGCATGCATATGTATAATTCAACACAGAACTTTATCATCATCTATCCCTGTCGTGGTTATGCTCAACAAACAATTAATAATATAAAAAACAACAAGTAATTCTCAACCAGTAAATATACTTACACTCATTCTGCCGTTTGGCTTTGGCGTGGACATCAGACCTAGAGTTCTCGGGGACTGAACAGAATTCAAGCTGCCTGGTGAAATCAGCTCTGAGAGCTTCTCCTCAGCAGCACTGAAGAAACTGCTGTCGCTCTGTAGGACAGCCAACAAGTGAAACATGAACCTCGGGCTGATAACATTACCATCATCATGTAAAGCCTACTGTGAGCTCAATGCCTTTCGATTCACAGGTAGGTGAAGGTAGCGTTACAGTTTACCTGTACACAGGTAGGTGAAGGTAGCGTTACAGTTTACCTGTACACAGGTAGGTGAAGGTAGTGTTACAGTTTACCTGTACACAGGTAGGTGATGGGAGTGTTACAGTTTACCTGTACACAGGTAGGTGATGGGAGTGTTACAGTTTACCTGTACGCAGGTAGGTGAAGGTAGCGTTACAGTTTACCTGTACACAGGTAGGTGAAGGTAGCTTTACAGTTTACCTGTACACAGGTAGGTGAAGGTAGCATTACAGTTTACCTGTACACAGGTAGGTGAAGGTAGCGTTACAGTTTACCTGTACACAGGTAGGTGAAGGTAGCCTTACAGTTTACCTGTACACAGGTAGGTGAAGGTAGCCTTACAGTTTACCTGTACACAGGTAGGTGATGGGAGTGTTACAGTTTACCTGTACACAGGTAGGTGAAGGTAGCAATACAGTTTACCTGTACACAGGTAGGTGAAGGTAGCGTTACAGTTTACCTGTACACAGGTAGGTGAAGGTAGCATTACAGTTTACCTGTACACAGGTAGGTGAAGGTAGCCTTACAGTTTACCTGTACACAGGTAGGTGATGGGAGTGTTAGGAATCGTACCCAGGGACTCTCATTGGTTCAGTGCAGGGTGGTTATGCATAGAGGGCAGCAGTAAACTGTAAACAGTAGTTGTGTAAACATAGAAACTACATGCACAACTGCTTGTTACCTGTACAAAGGTCTTCAGATGAGCCACTGCTTCCTGCAGGTGGGCTTCTTTGGGGTTTATAGCGAACAGGGCTTGTTCTCCAGCATATAGTCTGGGAACAGGGCCAGAGAGCTCCCGCAGCTGCAGGTTGCTTATGGCCAGTAAAGCGAATGGCTTCACCAGGTCCTCCAGAGCCAACTGGGCCAGACCGCTGAAGCTCCTCACACAGACGAAGTCAAACCTGTCATCCACCAAGTACAGCACTGGAGAGGGAGCTGCAGACATCAAACATTACCGTGAGTACACGTCCTTTAAGAGTCATTACACAAATTAAATCAACACAATCACTACTGACTACTGATAAACTCATTTACACCATCAAACATCCTCAGTATTCTTTTAATGTTCATTCAGTTCAGTACTCAGTTTAATAATCACTACTGACTACTGATAAACTCATTTACACCATCAAACATCCTCATTATTCTTTTAATGTTCATTCAGTTCAGTACTCAGTTTAATAATCACTACTGACTACTGATAAACTCATTTACACCATCAAACATTCTCAGTATTCTTTTAATGTTCATTCAGTTCAGTACTCAGTTTAATCACTACTGACTCCTGATAAACTCATTTACACCATCAAACATCCTCATTAGTCTTTTAATGTTCATTCAGTTCAGTACTCAGTTTAATCACTACTGACTCCTGATAAACTCATTTACACCATCAAACATCCTCATTAGTCTTTTAATGTTCATTCAGTTCAGTACTCAGTTTAATAATCACTACTGACTACTGATAAACTCATTTACACCATCAAACATCCTCAGTATTCTTTTAATGTTCATTCAGTTCAGTACTCAGTTTAATAAACACTATTAATACTCATTTACACCATCAAACATCCTCATTAGTCTTTTAATGTTGATTCAGTTCAGTACTCAGTTTAATAATCACTACTGAATACTGATAAACTCATTTACATCATCAAACATCCTCAGTATTCTTTTAATGTTCATTCAGTTCAGTACTCAGTTTAATAATCACTACTGACTACTGATAAACTCATTTACACCATCAAACATCCTCAGTATTCTTTTAATGTTCATTCAGTTCAGTACTCAGTTTAATAAACACTATTAATACTCATTTACACCATCAAACATCCTCATTAGTCTTTTAATGTTGATTCAGTTCAGTACTCAGTTTAATAATCACTACTGAATACTGATAAACTCATTTACACCATCAAACATCCTCATTATTCTTTTAATGTTCATTCAGTTCAGTACTCAGTTTAATCACTACTGATAAACTCATTTACATCATCAGACATCCTCATTATTCTTTTAACGTTGATTCAGTTCAGTACTCAGTTTAATAATCACTACTGAATACTGATAAACTCATTTACACCATCAAACATCCTCATTATTCTTTTAATGTTCATTCAGTTCAGTACTCAGTTTAATCACTACTGATAAACTCATTTACACCATCAAACATCCTCATTATTCTTTTAATGTTGATTCAGTTCAGTACTCAGTTTAATAATCACTACTGAATACTGATAAACTCATTTACACCATCAAACATCCTCATTATTCTTTTAATGTTGATTCAGTTCAGTACTCAGTTTAATAATCACTACTGAATACTGATAAACTCATTTACACCATCAAACATCCTCATTATTCTTTTAATGCTGGAAAGGACATTCACCAAATATTTGTTCAGATTTTCTCGTTCCACATTAAATGGTGCTTCGGTTACATTCAAGCACGTGAGGCGTTATAGTACTTACTGTGCTATTTAAGGTGGAACAAGAAAATTCAAACAAGAAGCTGGTGAGTAAGAAACTGACTCCTAGAGTTTTAATGCTGGTGGTATTTTAGATGCTACCAAAGATTTTAATGGTCTAAATTTGAAAGTGTGAGTGTGTGGTTTGTCTGTTCTGGGCTGCTGTAGAAACAGTACAGCTCTACAAGCAAGAAAACGGTAACTTCTGGGCCACAAATAAAAAAATAAAAATAAATAAATAAATAAATAATCTTATTTAGGCAGAAAAATTGTCATTAGATACGACCCCAAAATTGTTCAGCCCTGCAACAGAGTGGAGAACCTACAGACTCCTCCCCCTTATGGTAGGTGTCATTCCCAATTTGGTTCATCTTCCTTATGTTGTCTGTTCTTTGAGGTTGAAGATTCTCCCACCTATACTGTTTTTTACTGTTTCCTTCTACTGTTCCTCCTTCAAACAACACAATAGAGTTCTAGCTATTTATTCTACCCCTCATATAATCAGTACAGTACAGTAACTCCGCGTTTAAAATGTTTCACTGTGTTTTTAATGTTAATTCGCTTCAGTTTAATAATCATTACTTTCTCCCAGATTAACTGATTTACACAAACATCCTCCACCAACATATACTGGCTGTGTATGGTTCTTCCACACGCTACCAATTCTCCTGTTTGTTAAATGAATAAAATGTTAAATTGGCAATATGTCTTGTTTCTTCAAACTTCAATCATCCAGTCCACCAAAAACCAAACGAGTCAATGGCAGAATAAGCTGTTGGGCAATGGCAGAACAGATTAGGCAAATTTTTCATGGGTGTAACCCTCATATTAAGCTCTACTGCCCATCCCATAAAAGCATGTTCATTACAAAATATATCAATTAATTATAGAAAATAACATCAATTTAAGTCTCACTGGATTTCCCCATTAGATAAACAAACCTTGTCTGTCCAAAATAGAGACAACATATCCCACGACATCAACCTCCCCGCACGGAGAGCTGAATCCAGGCTTCTGAAGATCCCTGAATCTTGCCAGTTGCCTCACAGGGAAATGTGCACTTAGCCATTCTGGACAAACCTGTTCCAAAGTACAAGAACATCATGAACAAGATGCACAACCACAGGCCTACAGAGAGAGCAGAGTTTCCAACGATACTCAGACACATGGCTTGTTCTGGCCATTAAAACAGCATTACACCAACACCACAATAGTCAGGTTTACCTCCACGTCCTGAAACTGTGTTTTCTTGGTGGCGGTGAACTGGACGTTGGCTGTGCCGCTGCGTTTCTTGGTCTCGGATACGGCCAGGTGATAAGCCTTGTATCTGCAGCCCTCTCTCAGTGAGGAGCGCAACTCTGCCGACGGCCGCCAAACGTTCAGTGTATAAACTGCGAGACACACACAGACAGGCCGGTTGGGTCTAACAGCTTCAGCATGACCAACTAAACCAAAAAAAGAGCCTTTGTTTTTCACAACAAACCGAAACCGACCGCCGTGTCCCAAACGTAAGCATGAGATCACGAATACGCTGAGTGGTGTTTGTTTGAACGCAGCCTGTGCAGCGTACCGATGCTGCATGTTGCTCCAATTAACTCTTTCTGTGGTTTATCTTCAGAACTCACGGTGATCAGCACGGCCGCTAGACTCACCACAGCTGCTGTGCGGGTCGTTAGAGTCGGTGACGGCGAGTTTCCAAACAGGTGTGACGTCTCTGTTGGCACAGCCGCCCTCAGCCTCCTGCGCAGCCCTACGCAGACGCTCCTGCAGCTCCACCTGCCTCCGCTCGGCCACACTGCGCCTGTAAACGCTCACGGCCTCCATCTGCCCGGCACTTAGGTGGGCCTGCACAGATATTATACATACACATACAAACAATTTGGGGTATTAAAGTGTCTGCAAGGCTGGACTCTCAGTATGTATGTGCCAATACCAAACCAAGACAAGGTACATACACAGCCAGGTAAAGAAGGTCACCATATGGATCGATTGGACCATCTCTACAGTGATTGACATGTTTCAGTTGGTATCAATTCTTTCAAGTCTAACTCTTCTCATTCTTAAGCTACCATGTGGGAAGACCCATGTATTAGGGGTGTGATATTATTATAGACTATAGACTATATATATATATATATATATATATCTCTTAATTGCTGTGTGCGAGCTGATGTTAAAACAACAATCCGAACACCTCGACTCCACACGTTCGCTACTTCATACTGGGGCGCAGCAGCAAAATCTGGGCCCTGTACACTCTCAATGTCAGTGGGCACCTATCCATGCCAGTGCACAAGGAACGTGATCAGCAAAATAAATAAAATAATAATAAAAAAATTATTATATATATATATATATATATATATATATATATATATATATATATATATATATATATAATATATATATATATATATATATATCAGGATTTTCATGGGCCCCTCTCCCTACTCAGGCCCTGGGTAGTCAGGTACACTCCCCCCTCCCCACTACCACACCCATGGCTCTGAGAGTGCCCATAGTGTGTGCTAGCATCGCATATCTAAAGCTAGCATAGCTGCCTAAACAACACACCTAAAGCTGAAAGTGAGTGAACACACTGCGCCAGGGGAAGAAACTCAAACACCGCCAGCCTCGCAGTCTACCTCCTCAGATTTAACTCCTAGACGAGGATCATCTTCACTCGTGTGGAGCTGATATGGATCTGAAAAGACTGACGCTGCTAAGAAGATGGAAATTTGCATACTTTGTAAGAAAGCAGCTGTTAAAGTTTGCTTAACAGCTAATCTGTTCCATCATCTCCCAACAAACCACCTTACAGAGTATGAGGCGTATAAAGCTTTAAATCACATATGTTGATAAAAAAAAATTAAATTTTTTTTTTTAAAAAAATCAGCCAATACCGATACATAGGTGATCGATCCTTCCATCTCTAATATATATCATTTATTTTTTATTTAACAGAACAAGAACCTGCCTTCAGCACTGCCAGTTTACTAATAGAAGATTAAATAAAATAAAAATAAGGCAGCCCAATAAGAACAGTGTAGTATAAATATTAAGGCATCACAGTATTAACGAACTACTTCACCTCCACGTAAGCTGGGTCACTCTCCATCGCTTCATAAAGCTCCTCCCCATCCTGCAGGTTCTCAATCTCATGACGACGAAACCGTCGTCGTCTTCTGCTTTTTTTCTTACCTGCAAAAGCAAGTTTGTCACAAACCTCAGAGAATTTTATTATTTATAAACTAACACAGCCGCTAGCGTTCACACTTGGCCGAGAGTACTCAAATCCTATAACAAGCAGTCCTGGCTGTGGAAAAGCCAGTAGGAACTCTTGGAAAAGACCAAAAAACAGAAAAACTAATAAACAAAGTGAAGAGCTTGGGATCCTGAAGACAGGTGAAGAGATACAAAGCTTGTTTACCAGTTCAAAACAAACTAAACCATCACAGTACAGCAGTCAGAGGACGCTTACCTTCCTCCTCTTTCTCCAACTCAGCTTGTATCTTGGCTAACAGGAGCTCCATGGTCTTCTGCTTGGCGCTGCTGTGGCGCCTGGCCTCTCGGTCTTCAGCTCGGTCACTGCGAAACACGAAGACTCCTCCAGACTTCTTCTCCATCCACTGTTCCATAAGACGAGAGTGACAGCAGAAGATCTGGTCACATGATACGGTATGAAAAGGTGTAGGTGAGTAGAAGTAACCGAGAGAGACCGAACCTGAGTGGGGTAGCTCCTCAACACGACCATATCCACACAGCCCACCACTCCTCCGTTAGGGTACAGTGAAGACAGCGGGAGCCTGAAGGGCCGAGGGTCTTTATGAAAGCCCAGCTTGCTATCCCAGCGGGCTCGCCGTGTGCTGTTCGCCGAAATCTAAAACCATGAATACCATATGACGGTAAAGCTGATCTAGAAACAGTAACTGAACAAATTCACCGAGCATTGGAGCGCGGTGGTGTAGTGGTTAGTACGATGGTGTAGTGGTTAGTACGGTGGTGTAGTGGTTAGTACGGTGGTGTAGTGGTTAGTACGGTGGTGTAGTGGTTAGTACGGTGGTGTAGTGGTTGGTACGGTGGTGTAGTGGTTGGTACGGTGGTGTAGTGGTTGGTACGGTGGTGTAAGGGTTGGTACGGTGGTGTAAGGGTTAGTATGGTGGTGTAGTGGTTAGTATGGTGGTGTAGTGGTTAGTATGGTGGTGTAGTGGTTAGTATGGTGGTGTAGTGGTTAGTACGGTGGTGTAGTGGTTAGTACGGTGGTGTAGTGGTTAGTACGGTGGTGTAGTGGTTGGTACGGTGGTGTAGTGGTTGGTACGGTAGTGTAGTGGTTGGTACGGTGGTGTAAGGGTTGGTACGGTGGTGTAGTGGTTAGTACGGTGGTGTAGTGGTTAGTACGGTGGTGTAGTGGTTAGTACGGTGGTGTAAGGGTTAGTACGGTGGTGTAAGGGTTAGTACGGTGGTGTAGTGGTTAGTACGGTGGTGTAGTGGTTAGTGTGGTGGTGTAGTAGTCAGTATGGTGGTGTAGTGGTTAGTACGGTGGTGTAGTGGTCCGTACGGTGGTGTAGTGGTTTGTACAGTGGTGTAGTGGTTAGTACAGTGTTGTAGTGGTTAGTACAGTGGTGTAGTGGTTAGTACAGTGGTGTAGTGGTTAGTACGGTGGTGTAGTGGTTAGTACAGTGGTCTAGTGGTTAGTACAGTGGTCTAGTGGTCAGCACTGTGGCCTAGTGGTTATGACCGGGGTGTAGTGGTCAGCACGGTGGTCTAGTGGTCAGCACGGTGGTCTAGTGGTCTAGTTAGTACCGGGGTGTAGTAGTTAGTATGGTGGTGTAGTGGTTAGTATGGTGGTGTAGTGGTTAGTACGGTGGTGTAGTGTTAGTACGGTGGTCTAGTGGTCTAGTTAGTACCGGGGTGTAGTGGTTAGTATGGTGGTGTAGTGGTTAGCACGGTGGTGTAGTGGTTAGTACGGTGGTGTAGTGGTTAGTATGGTGGTGTAGTGGTTAGTATGGTGGTGTAGTGGTTAGCACGGTGGTGTAGTGGTTAGTACGGTGGTGTAGTGGTTAGTATGGTGGTGTAGTGGTTAGTATGGTGGTGTAGTGGTTAGTATGGTGGTGTAGTGGTAGTACGGTGGTCTAGTGGTCTAGTTAGTACCGGGGTGCAGTAGTTAGTATGGTGGTGTAGTGGTTAGTATGGTGGTGTAGTGGTAGTACGGTGGTCTAGTGGTGTAGTTAGTACCGGGGTGTAGTGGTTAGTACGGTGGTGTAGTGGTTAGTACGGTGGTGTAGTGGTTAGTACGGTGGTGTAGTGGTTAGTACGGTGGTGTAGTGGTTAGCACGGTGGTGTAGTGGTTAGCACGGTGGTGTAGTGGTTAGTACGGTGGTGTAGTGGTTAGTATGGTGGTGTAGTGGTTAGTATGGTGGTGTAGTGGTCAGCACTCTGGTTTTCTCCCACAGTCTAAACACAGGCATGTTAAATTGACCGCTCACTCTAAACTGCCTGTAGGTGTGAGTGTGAGTGTGCGCTAAGGCCTGAACTCCTTAAGCCACTCATAGTACAGCGCTGCACTCTACATCACACAAAGCCAGCCCAATGGGGTTTGTCACATTTCATGTAAAACCTCAGAGCGCCTCAGTGTGGCTGTTTGTTTTATTACATGTTTATCACGATATTTCTGGAGACAATTATTATTTAATTTACATTTTCAACCAAGCCTAATACACTGCACTGCCTGACGAGGCAAAACAAAACATACTGATAAAATACCTGATCACTAATAACGCGACAGCCTTACTACAACAGTATCACCTCACCTTCAGCATGAGCGAATCAGGAGCCTCTAGAGGAGGGCAAGCATCCTGAGAGCCAATGAGCTCCGCCCCGTGGGTCATAACCTTCGTGCCCACTCTGAGATGCCCTTTTTGGAGCATGGCAGACAGCGGAGGGTCCAGCAGCGCTTTAATGGAATACCAGCCATCGGTCAGCCATATGACCACAGCATGTGACTCGGCAGATGGCTTGGCGTCCACGCCGGCCACAGCTTTCTCTGAACTCCCATCACTGTGGACAGATCTGGCAACACCACACACGCACAGCACTAAAGTCTTGGCCGGGGTGTCGTCTCTTTCCATGATCTTCTTCAGAGCTGATCTCCGGCTGTGGTCCACCTCGGTGTCATATCTGAAAACACACACAGTGTAACAAGCAGTTCATGTATTAATACGATTATTATTGATTCGAACTGTACATACCCTGAACCTCAAACTCTGTACTTCAGATACAAAATACACCATCAGTTTACACTAATACACTGCACGGAAACAGGTACAGTACCTGAGCTTCAGCTGCAGAAGGACTTGCTCTGGAGTGAGACAGCGACTCCCCATTACTTCTGGGAAGGTTCTCTCCATGCAGGCCCGCTTCCACACAATCCATCGATAGTGGTTGAAGACCCACGACTCACTTATCAGCTTGGGATCCACACCTGGGGTGTCGCACAACGCTCTGACAGAGAACCGAACACAGCACTATTAAACTACTGTATTTGATTGTTGTCCAGAGTTTATAATTAATTATACACATTAGACTTTTAAATTAGAACAAATAAATAAATAAATAAATAAATAGATGAGTAATTAAAAAAAGATTTACGCCCAATTTTTAAAAAATGACAGTATAATTCAGTCACTGAGATGTAAACAGTGTTATCCGGAGCAGCTCGACGGTAAATGACTCACTGAAAACTTGCCAACTTGGATGTACAGTGCTGATGTTTACAGTGGTGGTGATGTTTACAGAGGTGGTGGTGGTGGTGATGTTTACAGTGGTGGTGATGTTTACAGAGGTGGTGGTGGTGGTGATGATGTTTACAGTGGTGGTGGTGGTGGTGATGTTTACAGTGGTGGTGGTGGTAGTGATGGTGATATTTACAGAGGTAGTGGTGATGATGTTTACAGAGGTGGTGGTGGTGATGTTTACAGAGGTGGTGGTGGTGATGTTTACAGAGGTGGTGGTGGTGGTGGTGGTAAAGTTTACAGAAGTGGTGGTGGTGGTAATGTTTATAGTGAAGCTGGTGACATTGTTTACAGTGGTGGTGATGTTATAGTGATGATGGTGTTTACAGTAGTGGTGGTGATACTATAGTGATGGTGGTGGTGATGTTTATAGTGATGGTGGTCGTGTGTACACAGCAGTGGTGATGTTTATGGTGATGGTTTTTACAGTAGTGGTGGTGATGTTCTAGTGATGGTGGTGGTTATGTTCTAGTGATGGTGGTGGTTATGTTTATAGTGATGCTGGTTATGTTTACAGTGGTGGTGGTCGTGTGTACACCATGTCTACAACACAAACATACACATTTGATTTACTAACAAACCCACCAGTGAACCTACTTCTGATGGTTTTACAGGTGATGGTAAAGTGGTGGCAAACCTGCACGAATCCCTCCACCATGAATGGCTATTTAAAAATAAATTTAAGATAATCTCTATCATCAAAACCATCAAAAAGTAGTGCTTTAAGACACGTCATCAGGCAGCTTAGAGCTGCTATTATAAATGTTATGAAGGTATCCGGGCTGCTATTCTTTTCCAAATTGCAGCTCCATTCATATTAAAAAGTCAGCTTGTTAATTAACTTCCGGTTAAATTTAAGATGGAACTAAAAACTAGAGTAAGAAGCTGCAAGGAAACTAAATCAGGAGGTTAAATCCAGACTATCAGGGGTTAATACAGATACGAGACGTCCTTAATAAACCCTACACTAGTCTCTAACCTGTAGAACTCCTCCTTGCCCATTGTTCCTCTGCTATCTGGGATCAGCCAGCCACCATCAGCCAGCTGGACACCAGCGTTCTCCACGAACACCCTGCGTTTGAAGAAGTCATCAAAGCTGAACCTGAACGACTCTGCGTTTTCGGCTGTGATCTGCACGACGCTGCCGTGTACACCGTGCTGATAGAGCTGTGGTATGAACACACATCGTGGCAGCAGATTAAAAAAACTGAAACAACTCTGAAAAAATAAATAAACCAATATTAAATAAGAGCACCTGCTCCTGAGGGTGCTGGAGCGGACACTTGAACCCGACAGCCTCTCTCAGCGATATTCTCTTCACCCCAGACGTCTTCGCCAGATACAAGCTGCCAGGCAGAGGTCGAACGGTCTGACGCTTCTTCTTTCTGATCCTCATATCCTGCAGATCTCTGGCCAACTCCAAGCACTCCTGCCAGGTCTCAGCGACTGAGCATCCAAACACATGAGATTAGAATACCACATGCTGATACTTACAGTTTATGTAACTGTCCTGCTGTGAAACATAAACAGGACTCTATTAAGGCCTGAATTATTAGAATTACATCATTAGATTTATATAATAAGTATGTGTTATGTTAATATTTGGGGTTTATTTTGTATTGAGTCATTGGGGTGTAAACAAAGTCATTCGGGGGAGCTTGATGGGAAATGAGTCACGGAAATAAGTTTTCTCTGGGGACTACTTCGTATCCCACCACCATGAACGGCTTTTTAAAATACATACAATAATAATAATAATTATTATTATTATTATTATTATTATTTAAAGAGCTCTTTTCATACCAGTGGCAGCTGAAAGTGCTTCACAGACAGCTTATCAGTAACAACATAGTGTTTAGCTGATAGTTCAACTTTATAACTATGATGTTCTGAAGCTTGACTGTCTAGTAAAAACTGGACTGAGCTCCACAGTTTAGAAGCAGAAGAGCTGAAAGAGTCTCTCCAGGTTCTCTGTATGTTACTGAAGGTGTTTTTACAGAAGGTCAGTATCTGCAGATCTAAGATCAGCAGCTGGAACATAAACAGAGAGATGTTCTGCACTCGTCTATGAAGCTCTAGATAATCTAGAACCGCAAGTTTAAAGTCTGTTGTAAAATATACAAGTAGAACTGCAGTTGGCGACATGGCAAAACATCTAACAGTGTCTGTAAAGTACTTTGAGCTGCCAGCGGTATGGAAAAGGCACTATAAATAAAGACTATTATTATTAATTATTATTATTATTATTATTATTATTATTATTATTATTAAACTGACATACTGTGAACTAGGGTTTGTGACATGGCAAAACATCTAATATTGTGATAATAAAGTATAATGTGAGACTTTTAAGTAAATATTAACCACAAATATTAACCACAAAACATTAAGCAAATGACTGAAATGTAGTAAGTGTCAATATATAGAAAGTAATTGGTCAAATTAAATGCACGCCAGGCTCCCTCACCACCTTTCCATGCCGTTCAAGTCAAAACAGCAGAGGTGCTTGAGAAATTACAATATCAGATAGGAGATCAATCAAGTTCAATTAATCATCTCAATAAAGTAAGCACAACAATATGTAGCCAACTACCATTCGCCCCAATTGATTTGTTTCAATCACTAATATGCAGCATATATACAAGACTGTGGAGTTTCAGCCACTTGAGGACATTATTATATTTAAAATGCTATTATTTCCAGATGGGAAGCTTCAATTTACTCAGTAAAACACTAAATATTAAATATTAAACAGTATTAATAGAGTAAGTAGTGCTTTTACTTTTGTCAGTGTGTTTATTTAACCCTTTCCAAGCTTCTCCTTGTGGAAACAACCCAGTATTATTTGATTGCTCAGTACTTCATTAAGCTAAATCAAGATTTGCTGCTGAAGGAACTGAATACATTCATACAATGTCTGGGGCGTCCAGGAGAAATCTGGAACCTAACTTTGTTCTTCAAACTGGAGCTCAAGATCTGATCTACTTCTCTCACAATAAGATATTCATGTTACTTTGTATTGTAGGTATGATTATTTCCATCTGTTCTAATCATATCTAGTGATCTTACTGGTGAACATACACTTATTGATCAGATAAAGACTTCTAGACTATCAGATTAAAAGTTTTGCACAGTAGTGTATTGTGAACGTCAGTAATGAATATGCAAAACGTTATTATAACCTTTATAATTCACAGATGCATTACTGGATACCTTTTTCTTGACAGGTTTCAGGGGGCTGATCCTCCAACTTCACATCTTTCTTGACTTCGTTTTCTGTCTTCACGTCTTCAGCAACATGTTTCCCAACCATGCAGGGCTTTGCCTCCAGGTCAGTCATCTTGTTTTCAGAAGCAGAGCTTGAGCTGGACGGGGATTCTGAGTCAGTGGAACTTTGTAGTGAGCTTCGTACATGAACACTCACCTTTTTAACTGGTGGAACAAACACACTGGGCACTTTGGCAGAATCTCTGGGAACGCAAGTGTTTTGTATCTCTGATTTATTATTCTTACGAAATGGGGGTACAAACACCACTGCCTTGGGATCAGATCCTCTCCTTTGGCCAGCTGAAGCTGGGAAAGCGGTCTGAAAATCTGAGCTGGCGAATTTCTGGTCCACGAAATTCCTTAAAATTAAGAAAATCATCTATTTTATGTCCATGTTGTTTATTATTAAGGATCTTAACTCACATTGCTTTGCAAACTCACCTGGATGGATGAGTGATGTTGGGCTTTAGGTTGTAACTGAAGACTCTTCTGTCTCTCAGAGTTCCTGTAAACATGACGCCAAGTTCAAAAGGGAGAACCAGCATGTTTACAAGAGTTAAGTTTCAAGTTTATTTGTCATTTGCACATCATGTCAGGACATAACATGCATTGAAATGTTTGGGGTGAGGCTCAGATACAACTCTACAGCAGGGCAGCATTATATATAAAACAGTGCAAACATACAATAAATAGACAATATTAAAGTAAAAATAAGCTAAAAATATACATATAGTTATAACTGAAATATATAAAGGACTATACAAAACATACACAAGATGTATACATAAAATATACAGGAGGACAAATTCAACTGAGAAGCTACTCACCATTTGGGCTGCTCTTCACAGGAGCACAGACTCTTGTGTTGTCAATTTCATCGAACTCTGAAACAAGTCTTCGTTTTAAAGGCGGTGGACCTTAACAAGGGAAGAACAAACCAGATTTTAGCCACAAAGGTCAAGCTACAGATGCACCACCGCTCAAAAGTTTAGGATCACTTTAGAATTTCATTTCATGCAATTTTCATGCAATTCACAAACAATATTGTCAATTTCACCATTAATGTAAGTGTATCAGATGATTTTTAAAGAATAAAAATGTTTGTATTAGTCTATTTTTGTATAGAGGCTTATTTTGCATATAGTTCTATTATCAGTAATTCTCAGTCCTCTGTCTAAATCTCCTGGTACGACCACCAATCCAAGTTAAGGATGTTATTGGACTAACTGGTTGTTAGGACACTCTTGCTCAATTGTGATGCACAGCTGAAAAACATTCTACTAATAAGTGAGTATAAAAGGGAGAACAACATTCTAGGTTAGTTTAGTATCTGAAGATCAGCAGTTGATGGCTTGCTGACCGACTCACAATGACCAGAAAGAAACAACTTTCTTTAGAGACCCGTCAGTCCATTGTTGTGTTAAGGAAGAAGATACTCCATTAAAACAAGAACATTTCACTGTAATCCCAAACTTTTGAGCAGTAGTGTATACACTCCTGTGAAGTTGTCTCAGAAATCAAGTGTGATTCTGTTTGGTTGGAAACTATCTTTAGTGGATAACAGTTACACTGTATTGCCAAAAGTATTCGCTCGTCTGCCTTCAAACGCATATGAACTTAAGTGATGTCCCATTCATAATACACAGGGTTTAATATGATATCGGCCCAACCTTTGCAGCTATAACAGCTTCAACTCTTCCAGGAAGGCTTTCCACACAATCTAGGAGTGTGAACTTTTGACCATTTGTCACACGTCTCCGCTGCTCTAGAGTCCAGTGGCTGCATGCTTTACTCCACTGCATCCGACGCTCTGCATTGAGCTTGGTGATGTAAGGCTTGGATGCAGCTCCTCAGCCATGGAGACCCATTCCATGAAGCTCTCTACGCTCTGTTCTTGAGCTGATCTGAAGGCCACATGAAGTTTGGAGGTCTCTAGTGAATGACTCTGTAGAAAGTTGGTGACCTCTGTGCACTATGCTCCTCAGCATCCGCTGACCTGCTCTGTCATTGTACGTGTTCTACCACTTGGTGGCGGAGTTGCTGTCATTCTCAATCACTTCCACTTTGTTCTAACACCACTGACAGTCCACTGTGGAATATTTAGTAGTGAGGAAACTTCACCACTGGACTTGTTGCACAGGTGGTGTCCCATCATGGTACTACGCTGGAGTTCACTGAGCTCCTGAGAGAGACCCATTCTTTCACTAATGTGTGTAGAAGCAGTCTGCATGACTAGGTACTGGTTTTATACACCTGTGGCCATGACAGTGATTGCAACACCTGATTTAGATGGTTGAGTGAATACTTTTGGCAATATAGTGTAGTTGCTCAGATCTTGGAGACCTTACCTGTCAAATCAACAACGGACATCCGCTTTCCCTCTTCCATGGTCGCCTCAAGGGATCTCTTCTGGGGGATGGATGGATTTTTTGTATTGCCAGTATCCACCGAAGTTTCCAAAAGACTGTGCTCGTTGAGATCGTCCTCTAATAAGGCTTTAGTGCATGCCATAGCTTCCTGCTCGAAATACCTCTGCTGGGTCATAGTGCACCCATTCAGATTTAAGGAATGACACTTCAGGAGGGAAGAATCATCTTGTACGGCATGTGATGGAGCTACAGCTTTGGTCTGTTCCTGCACCGCTGGGCTACTTTTCAAAGGCTGACGTTCAGCTTTGATAATCTGAGGCTGCTTATGAGGGAGTGGCTGTCCATCACAATCCCTGAACATTTCAAAAGCTACCTGAAGGGCAGACTTTGACACAGACACATCTTTTCCACTGGCTGTGCTGAAACCAAGAGTTCCTGCTCTGAAGGTATCGGCGTTTGGGATCCCATCCTTAGCCAGCATGGGCTTCCTACCCAAGGCATTGCTGTGAGGGTTACATTCTTGCCCGCTTTGTTCTGTCAAGGGACTCTCAATCTTCTGTCCGTCAACTGGAATGTCTTCACAACCTGTGAACAAAGCTTTGGCCTCCTTCATTGCCTTTGCTGACACAACCACACTTTTGCCGCTGGCAGTGCTGAAGCCTCTGTTAGGCTTAGGGTCTACAGGTGATGTCTTTAAAAGGCTTCCCTCAGGTGCTAAGCCTTCCACATCACAACCAGTAAAAAGGTTCCTTGCTTTTTCCAACGCCTTGTCAGTTACAGCGACTTTCCGACCACTCGCAGTACTAAACCCCAAGCTTCTTCCCAGAACAGAGATCTCTGTTTTGGGAATACTCTTCACGTCTGAAATTTCCATTGTCTTTTCACAAGGTGAAGCATCTCTTGGATCGTCAAGTACAGATTTAGCTCTCCGAAGGGCTTCTGCGGAAACGGATACCGCTTTACCGCTCGCTGTACTGAAACCACAGCCAGATGTGGATCCCTCGGCTGAGGTTTTACAGAATTCCTTCTCGACATATTTATTCAAAACTGTGGGTTCTTCCTTTAAACTCGCAGCCTTTGCGCTGAGACTGTCTATTTCAGGCGAACACACCATGTTTTCCACAACTGCCTTGAAGCCACAGTTATTCATCACACTCGACTTGTCTCCTCTGCCTTCCTCAGCACGATCTGAGCAATCAAGATCTTTGAAGAAGGCCTCGGACTTCTCTGAAAAGCTCACTCCTTGACCACTTGGCATTTTGAACCTATTGACGAACGCAGGCTGGCTTTCTTCGGCTTCAACGACCAATTCCGAATCGACTTCCTTTGATCTCGTGTCACCCGAGCCTTCCGCAGTGCTATCAATGTCTTTGAAGATGGTTTTCGACTTCTCAAGCGCGCTTGCCGAAACTGACACCACTTTGCCACTGGCCATTTGAAACCCATTAGCGGGTATGGATCGCGAGGTGTGATTCCTGCTCATTTGCCAACCAATTTCCGCGCTGTTCTCGGAGCGCCGTCGTTTATCTTTTGTAAAACATTCATCCTTTGAATCCTGAAGTGCATCGACCCACAAATTGGAACCATCTACTGAAATCATACCTGTATTGACAGCTTTACTTCTCGCTTGGGCCTCATGCTTATTAGCAGCTTCTTCACAGACGCCAACCTCATTTAAAAGTTTCTTCGCGCTTAGAAGGGCTTCCTCCGACACCTTCAACTGCTTCCCACCAGCGGTACAAAACCCAAAACTCACTGCTTCAAACTGAAGTACATTTGGCTTCTGATCTTTATCGCCTTGAGCAGTTTCCAGACGTGCCGTACCGCATCTCCGAGCTTCCTCTGCGACAGAGTTTGTATTTCCTTTACTTTCCTCCAACTCTGGATCAAGTTGAGCTTGGTTCTCATGGCCAAGTTGCTCATTACTGCGAGCCACAGGTGAGGACTCAATTGCATGGTGGTCATTTCTCTCCACCGCAGCTTCCCAGTGGTCAGATTTAGGACCACAATCGTCCAAATCTGCAAAGAGGCTCCTCGCCTTGCGGAGATACTTCTCAGAGACGTGCACAGACTTTCCCTTAGCTGTTTTGAAGCCAACACACAATGGCTCGCTTTCTTCACTCGTCTTAGTCTCTACTTTTACAGACTTTGCTGTCTCTTGAGCGACTGACCTCAAACTGCCATACGTCAAAGAGAGGTTTGCGTTTGGTGCTTCCTGAGGAATCTGGAACGGTCGGCTCGTATTTATACTTTGAATAAGTACGTCTCCATTGCCTACGCTGTTGGGGACTGTGTTGGTGTGCTGATTATGTTTATCTGTCTTTGCATGATGCTTCCTGGACGCTTGTTTGTCCGCATCACAAGTAAAACTATCATCAAAGTCGATACCCGACAGTATATCAGGATCCCAGTCTTTCTCAAAACGAGTGCTATCCAGTGATCTTGCTTGTCTGAACTGAGTAAACTCACACTGGCTGTCCGCGTCCTCCAACACGCTACACAACTCAGTTACGTCGGCCTTTTGGGAAGCGGTCAAGAAACAGTTCCCCTCAACGCCGTTATGGTTGCTTCTAGTGTCAAATTTCGAAGGTCTTTCTTCGTTCACACTTTGATGTGTGTCCATCAAACACTGGTCCAAGTTCTCCTCCTCTAATTGCTTGAAAAAGTCTTTAGCCTTCTCAAGATTAACAGTGGAGATGGCGATACTTCTGTTAGAAGCTGTTCTGAACCCAGATTCACTTGTCTGTAAAAGAAAAGAGCTGGCAATGCTTGCGTCTGGTGCAACATCTGCAGGTTCTTCTGCATGCTGGATACCTTGACCATCATTTTCTGAAGGCCATGTAGCTGTTGCTGATGTTTCTGGCAGCTCTGTTCTGTGGGAACTGACTTTAGCAGTCATAGACGGCTCTGCCACATCATCTAACGCTGCTCTGGCCTTCATTACAGCTTCAGGTGGGACGAATATGGTCTTGTTACTTGCGGTTTTGAAACCATGATGCTGAAGTCCAGCACCAGAAGATGTGCTAGGGTCAGGAAAGCTGGTAGGACAGCCACTGTCACAGCTCATGCTCTCTTTTCTTGCCATATTTGTTAAGCTGATGGTATCTTTCCCAAAAGCTGACTGGTTGCTGTGAAAGCACTGCTGGTCCACAACCTCACCACCAAGTTGGGCTTCACTCACTTTTATTGTCCGAGTCACGTGTGCTGACATAATGACATCACTGTGGTTGGACCCTGTGCTTTTGTTTGGTGACCTGTCCAAGTTTACTTCCTGAGTGAAATCTTCTGCGAATGCTTTACAAAGCTGGGTCATATCAAGGCCATGGTCCATGGCTACTGGATTAACCTGCATAGCAGTAGTTTCTCCTGGTCGAACCAAATGGGCTCCAGTGTCTGCTGGACATGAGCCATCTTTGGAGTCCTTAGCAAGAGAGGTTTCTTCATAGTGTTTTTCAGTCGAGGCACCTAAAAGGGAAAAGAACAAAAACAGACAAATCATGCATTTGGCAAAGGGCTGCATGACACGGCAATAAACTGATGTTCTATACAGCTGTCAGATATGATAATGGTTATAGGAGAAGCGAGGAATTACTAAAATAAAGAGTCTCTGACTGAATGCAACGCATGTGTAAACAGAAATGAAAAGAAAACCAGCTTATATGAGAACTGCAAACACACTGAGCACTGAAAGGCTGAGAAACAGCATAACATCAACACATCTTTTGTGTGTCTTTTTCAAACGGCAGCCGTCACGTAGATAAAACTAAAAAAAGAGACAAAAATGAAGATGTAGATAACGAAAGATATATCTATTAGGGCTGCAGCTATCGCTTATTTTAGTAATCGAGTACTCTATCGATTATTCCATCGATTAATTGAGTAATCGGATAAAATATACATTTTATATATAAGCTTAGATCTTTTATGGACATAACTCGCTGTCACACAGACTTGGGTTTTTAACTAGCCATTACATATAACCATAACTAACATACACGCTTTACTAGCCTTCATCTCAACTCACCATCACACTGACTTACTTTCTTAACTAGTCATTACATATAACCATAACTAACATACACACTTTACTAGCCTTCATCTTAACTCACCATCACACAGACTTACTTTCTTAACTAGTCATTACATATAACCATAACTAACATACACGCTTTACTAGTCTTCATCTCAACTCACCATCACACTGACTTACTTTCTTAACTAGTCATTACATATAACCATAACTAACATACACGCTTTACTAGCCTTCATCTCAACTCACCATCACACTGACTTACTTTCTTAACTAGTCATTACATATAACCATAACTAACATACACGCTTTACTAGCCTTCATCTCAACTCACCATCACACTGACTTACTTTCTTAACTAGTCATTACATATAACCATAACTAACATACACGCTTTACTAGCCTTCATCTCAACTCACCATCACACTGACTTACTTTCTTAACTAGTTATTACATATAACCATAACTAACATACACGCTTTACTAGCCTTCATCTCAACTCACCATCACACTGACTTACTTTCTAAACTAGTCATTACATATAACCATAACTAACATACACGCTTTACTAGCTTCATCTCAACTCACCATCACACTGACTTACTTTCTCAACTAGTCATTACATATAACCATAACTAACATACACGCTTTACTAGCCTTCATCTCAACTCACCATCACACTGACTTACTTTCTCAACTAGCCATTACATATAACCATAACTAACATACACGCTTTACTAGCCTTCATCTCAACTCACCATCACACAGACTTACTTTCTTAACTAGTCATTACATATAACCATAACTAACATACACGCTTTACTAGCCTTCATCTCAACTCACCATCACACTGACTTACTTTCTTAACTAGTCATTACATATAACCATAACTAACATACACGCTTTACTAGCCTTCATCTCAACTCACCATCACACAGACTTACTTTCTTAACTAGTCATTACATATAACCATAACTAACATACACGCTTTACTAGCCTTCATCTCCACTCACCATCACACTAACTCACTTTCTTAACTAGTCATTACATATAACCATAACTAACATACACGCTTTACTAGCCTTCATCTCAACTCATCATCACACTGATTTACTTTCTTAACTAGTCATTACATATAACCATAACTAACATACACGCTTTACTAGCCTTCATCTCAACTCATCATCACACTGATTTACTTTCTTAACTAGTCATTACATATAACCATAACTAACATACACACTTTACTAGCCTTCATCTCAACTCACCATCACACTGACTTACTTTCTTAACTAGTCATTACATATAACCATAACTAACATACACGCTTTACTAGCCTTCATCTCAACTCACCATCACACTGACTTACTTTCTTAACTAGTCATTACATATAACCATAACTAACATACACGCTTTACTAGCTTCATCTCAACTCACCATCACACTGACTTACTTTCTTAACTAGTCATTACATATAACCATAACTAACATACACGCTTTACTAGCCTTCATCTCAACTCACCATCACACTGACTTACTTTCTTAACTAGCCATTACATATAACCATAACTAACATACACACTTTACTAGCCTTCATCTCAACTCATCATCACACTGATTTACTTTCTTAACTAGTCATTACATATAACCATAACTAACATACACACTTTACTAGCCTTCATCTCAACTCTCCATCACACTGACTTACTTTCTTAACTAGTCATTACATATAACCATAACTAACATTCACACTTTACTAGCCTTCATCTCAACTCACCATCACACTGACTTACTTTCTTAACTAGTCATTACATATAACCATAACTAACATACACGCTTTACTAGCCTTCATCTCAACTCATCATCACACTGATTTACTTTCTTAACTAGTCATTACATATAACCATAACTAACATACACACTTTACTAGCCTTCATCTCAACTCACCATCACACTGACTTACTTTCTTAACTAGTCATTACATATAACCATAACTAACATACACGCTTTACTAGCCTTCATCTCAACTCTCCATCACACTGACTTACTTTCTTAACTAGTCATTACATATAACCATAACTAACATTCACACTTTACTAGCCTTCATCTCAACTCTCCATCACACTGATTTAAGCTAAATGTTATGGTTACTGTGTGTCGCTCCGCTCTGTGGACTGGTCGTGCTGAAACATTAAAACACTGATGTGGTGCTCGGCTAGGAGTCTATCAGTTTGCTGAGAAAGCTCAATTGCTTGCTTTCTGAAGTTAGCTTCTTATTAGAACACCTCGTTCCACCTTAAATTATATAGAAGTTACATTCCGACGCCTCTAACTGCTGCATCATTTAAGGTGGAGCGGCGGAATTCACATAAGAAGCTAACTTCAGACTCATCTTTCTTCAGGTTGGCGCTCAGTAACGGCTCCCTCAGCTAGTTCGGTTTTACAGTAGACTTTGGACACTGTGTCTGGTTTTCTCTGACCAGTCTCTTCCGTTCTCTCTCCTTATTCTCTCTCTTTCTCTATTTTGCAATCCGCGCCATCAAACCACGTCTTCTTCGTGTCACCTGGCAACACCGTAAGCCCGCGCTGTGCAACAGTAAAAGTCGTCCGTGTGAAACAGTGCGCTATATATGTTTGTATGGATTAAACGAATCTTCAAGCCAAAGAATTTGCTTTGATGATTTTTTGTAATCGAGTTACTCGATTTCCTCGAGAAATTGTTTCAGCTCTAATATCTATATAGTGACACAAGTGCACAACAAATGCATATTCTTCTTTCATTAAATTATTTGTTGTTAAACTGTCGTATCAGACATGCTGGGTTGTATGTAGTTATATACACACACACACACACATAAATAGCCGCCATGTTGGATCAAGGGCAAGTTTTTCCAATGGGAAGGTGGTCGTGTAGCAGATCAAAGAAGACCAGAACTGTCTCAGAAATCGATTGATGCAATCAGATCTGCAATATCTCTTGTGGTTCAAATGTTATCAACACAGAAAGTTACAACAACAACCACATCAAACTGCATATCCCTGATGCTGAACACAGATCTGAAGGCACAGTTCATCACCAGCGACAGCACATGGTTGTTGTTGCAACTTTGTGTTGATATGGCGGCTTTCCAGATGGCAGCCTTGTTCGGGACATAGGCCCCCCTCACCCATTACTTGCAGATACGTGATTTTCCCTTTCACTTCTGAAATAAAAGGGTGTCCAGAGACTTTTGTCTCACCTTTTTACACACACAAAAATTACATATATTAAAAAAAATTACATATATTCTAAAAATAAAATTATATATATATATATATATATATATATATATATATATATATATATATATATATATATATATATATATATATAGACAAGAGATGGAAACGATCAATTAGCTATATATAGGTATCTGCCGATTTGTAACCAAAATATGTGATCGATGATCGGCCGATATTTCTCCAATTTAGCCGATCCCGAGAGTCGACCAATTCGTTGAAACTCCCTCCGGCCAGGTCCTTGCAATTCCTATCTGAACCACTAGGTGGAAACACAAACCCTTTCATTTTCCACAGACTGACTAAAGCAGTGGCTTCGCAAGAACAGTTTACGCTGCGTTGCGTCCGTCTGGCAGCTTGTTACCGTATGTGACGCAGACTCACCCAGAGCATTTTTTAAAATCTGTAAAATTAACTGTGTCTCGTTGGGGAACCAAGACAAAGACATTTAACACTAATAATCTGATACAGTTTTTAAGAGTTCACCCGCAGCTGAATACAGTGACCGGTACGAACAGAACAGCAGCAGCAATTCAAGATCTACATTTAATGATTACAGATTTAGTTTAAAATAACAGAGTCTGAGTTTAATGACTGCAGTTTTGACTGAATTTATTTAATTAGCTTTTTTTTTTTTAATTAAGGATCTAAATGTAATGATTGCAGTATTGGGGATATTTGTTTGATTTATTTTGTTTATTTACTGTTAATTTTGTTAAAAAATATTATACTGTTTCATATGAGCTTGTTAAAAATGGTAATAAACCAGTTTAGACCATGTTTCATGACTTGCTTGCGCTAATAACTACACGTAGCCCTGCCGTGGCATATAGCCCCGCCCTCTATCAGTATCGGCTATCGGCCAATCGCGTTAAAGGTGATCGGAGATCGGAATCGGCCTCAGAAAAGCTGTTCGGTTCATCTCTAATATATATAAAATGTCTGTATGATAGTAAACTTTGAATGCGGCTCATGTTTTCGAATGTTATTCTATGTTTTGTTGCGAGAGTGTAATAATACACATGTGAAACAATCGAGACTGACTTTACTGGAAGGGACTGAAGCAGATACTACGGATCTGTATGTTCTCTTTGTGGCTTTCATTCTTTTGGCAGGAGGACTTCGGAATCACGAACAGCTGAGTAGACCTACACGGATTTAACAGGGCCGGGATTTTCTGTTGTGGTGAAATTCGCCGAATGAGGGCCAGATTTCTTAGTGTGGTTTCCACGCTGGATGGCTTCACCAAAACCACGGATAAATACAACAAAAGCAGCTTTACTAATACGACCAGAAAGAGAGGGGAAACAGGGAGGACCACGTGAGAGATCGAGGGAGTGGATCAGACACAGCTGTGCTGCTGCTGGACTGAGAATTGTCCACCAACCAAAAGTATCCAGACAGCAGTGTCCTGTGGGCGGCGTCCTGTGTCCACTGATGAAGAACTAGAGGAACACAAACTGTGCAGCAGCAGATGAGCTACTGTCTCTGACTTTACATCTACAAGGTGGACCAGCAAGTAGTAGGAGTGTCTAATAGAGTGGACAGTGAGTGGACACAGTGTTTAAACACTCCAGCAGCAGCAGTGCTGTGTCTGATCCACTCACACCAGCACAACACACACTAACACACCACCATCACGTCAGTGTCACTGCAGTTCTGAGAATGACCCACCTCCCTAATAGTACCTGCTCTGTGGTGGTCCTGATCATTAAGAACAGAGTAATAAAGTATACAGAGAATCAGATGAACTACAGTCTGTAAGTGTAGAACATGCGCTGGTGCCCCCTAGTGTGTGTGTGTGTGTGTGTGTGTGTGTGTGTGTGTGTGTGTAAGTGTTTTACTGCACAGGGTTAAATGCAGAGATCTTGAATTTTCCTCTGGGATCAATAAAGTATCTATCCCTAGAACGTTTTTGATTATGACCCTATGGAGCACCAAAAATGGGCCCCTCTACTGACATAAGCTCCATTAAGAACCCATTTCAGTCCTACGTAGAACCATCTCCATATAGTAGTCAGTATTATAAAGGTACTGAAATCTTATATATAAGAACAAACAGGAAAACTCATACCTGTAAGCGCCTGTGAAGCCCCGTCTGGTGTAGCACTGTGATTACTTCCGCTACTTAAGGAACACGGACTCTGCACTCGATACACAAACTTTCTGGACTTTCTGGAGAAGTTCAGTGCCGGAGATGCCAACAACGAGGACCGTCTCAGCTGAGATCTCTCTGGAAACGAGTCAGGCCAGCTTTTCTGGTTCTCTCCAGCTTGAGAAGAAAACTGTCCAGGTTCTAAATCACCGTTAGCTGATACCAGATCAGCGCCCTGGCTCGGTAACTCAGACTCACAGTGTTGCTTTATTTTCGAGTCGGGCACATCAGACAAACTCAGTGGACTCCACTGTGAGAAGTCTCTGGTTTTAAGGGGACTTGATTCTGAAGCAGCGCCGGTTTTAGATGAGCCTGTATCAGCTGCCCCCTGTGTCGCTACCGGATGATCTGTAGTGCTTTCTGCCGTAAGATTCGTGGGTTTCACCTCCAGGGAACCCTCGTTCACTCTTTTCTTCGTTCTTTCTTTGGGTTTAACCCGTCGCAGAGCCGAACCACTGTTGCTGAAGAAGATGGAGAGGACATCCTCAGCACCATCAAGAACACTCTCCACCGTGTAGCGGACGTCGCCGTCCTTAATCGCATCTGGAACCGTCTGCCTCCAGGCACCGTCCACGCTGTACAACGACTCATCCAGTCTCTGTCCATCAGCTGAGGTGTTTCCGTCTGTGGCTGAAAAAAAAAAGAATAATAAATGAATTAATTCATTAATTAATAAGTAGTTAATATTTGGACCAGAAATCAGGTTTGGGTTCTAAAACTAACCAGCGTGTTGTGCCGCGGACGCACTTTCAGATGTTGATTCGATGCCTTTGGAGAGTGATGGGAATAACTTGCGTACAATCTGAGTACAAAACAATCACAACAGACAGGGATTAAACACAATAATTCTGATTGGGGATCAGTGTTTACATAAACAAACATAAAACAACAGGAACATAAATGATGATAACGTGTTGTTATAAATACTTTAGAATAGAGTAATAGGGAGTATTATTTATGGGCCACTTACAACGACTTCTTTGTCTTTGAGTAAACTTACTGGTGAAGGCTGGGCTTCTTTTTTGGCTGTCAAGCAGAAAAACACAGTTAACTACTACTACTACTACTACTAATAATAATAATAATAATAACAATAATAACAATAACAATAACAACAACAACACCACAAAATTCAATCACGTTATAATTGAGATTACTGGTGGTTTCAGTATATATCACCATATAGTGTATTTAAACCAATCAGTATTCCTGCTCGGGCATAAGACAGGGGGAAAGGGAAGGGCTACGTGCTAAACTCCACACATTGTCAAGAAGGAGAGATGGGTGATAAACAGATAAACAGAGGAGAAGATCTAAGAAAAAAAACTAAGACTGAGAAGTTCTCAGATCTCAGGAAAAAGCGGAAAGCCATATTAACATCAGTAGAGCGTATCAACGGTGGAGAGACCTCAGAGAGCTGACGAGGCTGAAACTAACTTCCAATTCACGTTGTCCCCATTTGTTCTTAAGTGTTCAGCATTGCAGCCCTACAAACTACTACTTACTCAAA
Organism: Megaleporinus macrocephalus; assembly: GCA_021613375.1. NCBI lineage: Eukaryota > Metazoa > Chordata > Actinopteri > Characiformes > Anostomidae > Megaleporinus > Megaleporinus macrocephalus. The sequence goes on from CM038716.1 coordinate 38,719,593, forward strand.
ATAACCGTAGGGCTCATCGCTGACGGTGTGTTGAAGGAACTGCTCCAAGACAAATCAGGGTTCAGCTGAGCTCCAAGACTCTCCGAGATGCGTTTTGCAAATGCATCTTGTGCCTTAAAGAGAGTATAAATGAAGGGCAACACAGTTAACACTCAGACATTGATTTACAAGTCAAGTCAGTGAGGTTCGAACTGAAAATACACTGAGGTTTGTCTTACCAGTGAACTTCTCGGTGTGTCGAGGAGACCTGTGGCAACAAATACGACGACAGATCACAAACTGCTTTATTTATATATATATATATATATATATATATATATATATATATATAAAAATTCAAAATCACACCCAAACCAATTTTGTACAAAAAGATGCACATTCAAACATAATTCCTCACCAAAGCAGTCGTTTTTCTTCAGTGACCTACAGCCTTTTTCAATCTGCTGGCTACAAAAGCAAAAACATTACATACATACACATATAGAAAAATAAGCTTCACATTTCATGCCAGAATATAAACTTTAGATGCTGAAAATTGTGTCATATTTACATATTTACCTGTTTTTTGCTGAGCCAAACAGGCATGGGCTGGAGTCTGTCCACTGCAGTGCTGACAATGGGGTCTGCATCCCTGGCGTGGGTTGGGGGGGAAGGCAATGGTCAGAAAAATGAGTTATATGTAGTATTTTCACATATAGTGCTGGTTTACGGTTCAAGAATTAAACCTTATCCTGAATTAAAGCCCTATTCAGACAGGAACAGATTTTGGGTAACGCCAGCCTGGTCATGTTCCTCATGTGCACCATATGGTCCTGGATGACTGTTGTTTCATCTCACCGTGTACTGTGTAGATGGTTAAAACGATAAACTCCACTTCAGCGCATAATATCACTTCTGTATGATGTATTATGTATTTTTCAAATGATCTGAGTTGTGTACACGCGGCGGGACAGTGAGGTCATATCCCAGCTTGACTTAAGCCACGGAGAACACAAGCAAGCGTTTCTCAGAGCCTCCATACTTGGTGTCATCAGTCACTGGTGTGTTTTCCCTGCGACCAACACACCTGGTCCAACTTCTCAGCACATCACTGAGTGAAAGTGGACGAGTTTGGGCAACAACAGCACTAAACATCTGCAGGACAGAGCTGAGCAACACAGCAGCCTCAGGACCAAAGATGGACCAAAAGGACATGAGCAATGAGACAGCAAATCAACTAAATGAGCTCAGCTCATCAAACCCAAACTCAACTGAACAGCATACTGTTAACCTGACTGTATAATTAAGTGTATTGTGAGAATTAAAGTGAATAAAAGTGAATTAAGTCTCTCTCGTTGAGCTCAACTGCTCATCCCATGTGGTCTGATGCCTGTACTTCATCTGCCATGACCAGGAGCTCCTGTCTGCCTGCATTGTGGACCAGTTTTCCCATCATGGCGCTTCCTGCTGTCCAGTGCTTTGTGGAAAACCCGCCTACTTCCATTGGCAGCTTCACAGATTCCTTCTGCTTAACTAATCACAGACGTTTTCTTCTCCTGATCTTATCAGTCCTGCCTTCTCCTCCTGTCTGCCTCTATATGCACTTATACACAAAACAATCAATCAATCTGGTTCTTATGGTATGTGTACTGGTTTTACTATCTGGTGTGGACCAGGGGAGGATGGGTTACCCTTTTAGAGTCTGGTTCCTCTCGAGGTTTCTTCCTCTTGATACAAGGCAGTTTTTTTGTGACTGTCACCCCTGGCAACGCTCATTTGGGAGTGGACCAGTCATTGGGCAAAAGTACACCACCGTACTGACCGCTACACCACCGTACTGACCACTACACCACCATACTGACCACTACACCACCATACTGACCACTACACCACCATACTAACCACTACACCACCATACTGACCACTACACCACCATACTAACCACTACACCACCGTACTAACTACTACACCACCGTACTGACCACTACACCACCGTACTGACCACTACACCACCGTACTGACCACTACACCACCGTTCTGACCACTACACCACCATACTAACCACTACACCACCGTACTAACCACTACACCACCATACTGACCACTACACCATCATACTAACCACTACACCACCGTACTGACCACTACACCATCATACTAACCACTACACCACCGTTCTGACCACTACACCACCGTTCTGACCACTACACCACCATACTAACCACTACACCACCGTACTAACCACTACACCACCATACTGACCACTACACCACCGTACTGACCACTACACCTCCGTACTGACCACTACACCACCGTTCTGACCACTACACCACCATACTAACCACTACACCACCGTACTAACCACTACACCACCGTACTAACCACTACACCACCATACTAACCACTACACCACCGTACTAACTACTACACCACCGTACTGACCACTACACCACCGTACTGACCACTACACCTCCGTACTGACCACTACACCATCATACTAACCACTCCACCACCCACTTAAATTAAACTCAAACGAAAACAAGGAAGTAAAAGTTACTGTACTCTTAAGCCAATCATATCAATTTCTCTCTTCTCTGTTCTAGTGATTTCCTACCTGGGTCTGGAGAACGTCCAAGAACGTCCGAGTCAGGAGACCGCGCCCCCCCGTGCCTGAATATTCTGGGCGTTGAAGACATCTGAGTGTCCAATACCGGCGTTTCCACCGGCGCTCTAAACAGGCCATCCTCTGTATGTGACCACGCCTCCTGCTCCACGGCAACAGGCCAACGTCCATCTTTAGAGGCTTTTGCGGTCAGCTCCTCGAACCAGTCCGCGCTAAGAGGTCCGAGCTCTACAAACAGAAGGGACACCGGCTGGAGTTAAATGGTTAAAGAGAAGCCATAGGAGAGCCAGCAGTATCACCACAGACCCCGCACACCCCTGCCACTTCCTGTTCCACCCACTGCCATCTGGCAGGAGATATCAGAACATTCGAGCCAGAACCACCAGGTTCAAGAACAGCTTCTATCCTCGTGCTGTTGAACTGGTCACGCCGACAGCGCTCGCCAGACCATGTCCACCACACTGAACTCTAACCTTCCTCTACCTCCTACTGCAATATACACATACACACAGTCACTTTATGTATCAATACACTTACACCACCTGACTCTACTGTACTGTGTTTAATGTCTATAGTCTACTGTATTGTCTATTTATTGTTATTGTCTATTCATTGTTATTGTCTTTGCGCGTTATGTTCCCGTTGCAGTGTGTCTAAATTTAATGTTTACACACCGTATGTATGCCTGTGATAAAGCGTGTTCCCCCAACCACAAAATGTGGCCAAGAAGACACCCTTTATGGGTAGAGTCGGGCGAACGGTCTGGAGCACCGGATAAAAACGGCAGAGAGGCAAAGTTAGTCCGTCACCTTTTATAGCCAATCACCACCAAATACACACAACGCCAAAAAAGCAATAAAGAGAAAGAAAAAAAAAGAAATAAACACACAAACAGAAAGCAAACAGCCTCTCAACAGAGGTGTAAGGCAAAGACTATAACCTACACGGCGTTTCCTCTCACAGGCAGCTTAGCGAAGAGCAGCCCCTTCCTCTATCATTGGGGGGGGTATAAATACGGGTTGCCCCTCCCCGTCTACACCGGTTGGACTCACCCAGGCAAGTTAACTTCAGGAGCTACTCCAGTGGCACTCCCCTGGGACCCCGAAGGCAAGTACTACCAGTACCAATTTGAGAAAGTTAAGAACATATGCCTGAGCAACTTTGGTAATGGGTAGGGGTAACCTACATCATTACAATGCCCTACCGCATTTCATTATACTGTGTACCCCCCATACATGAACATTGACAATAAAGTTGAATTGAACTGAACTGAATTGAACTCAGGTATTGGAGGAAATCAACCAGTTTGATGTAGCCAAACTACGTTGACTCCTAGCTGGTAATACTTCATTGACTTTCTTAAGAGAGAACAAGAACCTTCTTCTATCTTTTCTATTACACCTTCAAGCATTTCTATCGTTCATCAAAAAACTTTCACACAATATAGAGAGCCGCTGTCGTGTTCACATGATGTAGAAACATGAAAACAATTTAATGACAACCAAAAATGAAGATACATGTTTTCCTCTGGACAGTGACAATATGATTGTTAAACAAAAGCAACTGATCAGATACTGATCTAATAAATGGGCCACCAACACATGACTGAAGTGCCCTTGAGTAAGGCACCTAACCCCCGACTGCTCCCTGAGCACTGTGGACAGGGCTGCCCACTGCTCCGGGCAAGTGTTCTCACTGCCCCCTAGTGTGTATGTGTGTGTATATGTGGGTGCTTCACTGCCCTCTAGTGTATCTATTTACTAGTATGTGTGTGTGTGTGTGTACACATATATACACATATATATATACACACACACACATATATATATATATACACACACACACATATACATATATATATATACACACACACACATATACATATATATATATATATATATATATATATATATATATATATATGTGTGTATGTGTATATATATGTGTGTATGTGTATATATATATGTATGTGTGTGTATATATATATATATATATATATATATATATATATATATATATATATATATATATATATATATATACACACACATACATATATATACACATACATATATATACACATACATATATATACACATACATATATATATATATATATACATATATATACACATATATATATATATATATATATATATATATATATATATATATATATATATATATATATATATATATATATATATATATATATATATATATATATATATATACACATACATACATACATACACACACACACACACACACACACACACACACACACACACACACACACACACACATATATATATATACACATACATACATATATATATATATATATATATATATATATGTGTATATATGTGTGTGTGTGTGTTTCATTGCCCTCTAGTGTGTTTGTTCACTAGTATGTGTATATATGTGAGTGTTTCACTGCCCTCTAGTGTGTATGAGTATTTCACTGTACAGATGGATTAAATGCGGAGGCCGAATTCAAACACGAGTGGGAAATAGTTGCTAATACTTAATACTAAGCAGTTAGTATATTTTGTGCAACCACTTACAGTAAAATCCAAACTATATTGTACAAACATTATTGTGGCCTATTTTACTGTAAACACAGATCACCAAATAAACAACGACATACAAAGTTTATAGCCTTTTTACAAAAAATGTCACCTATACTGTATTATGTAGGGTCTGAACTGTGACAGGCACGTGTACAGTGATTCCACATGTTATTTATTTAGTCCAAGAAAAGGCCTAAAGCTGCACGTGATGTCCATCCAACACACTTTGTTATATGCCCTGTACATCTATTACATCTGCACTCCTGGGCACTCTAGACACTCTACTTAAATGCTAGTATTATGATATATATAGTAATATATACATCGTTGTATATTTGTAGGTTGATTTATTGTATATAGTCCTGCCTCATTGTAGTAAGTAAGATATTTAGGTATAGCTGACGGTTTTATGATGGTTATATAAAACTACACTGAAATAATCCTGAAAATGACAATTAGACAGAACGCCTGACTGAATTCTTAAAGAACGCTAATTTAATTTAATTAACTTAATGAATGTTAGCAAACTAATTAGTGGGTAAAGATTCTGTGCTGCTTACAGATTTCCAGGCTGGTCTAGCAGGCTTAAGACTATCATCCAATCAGATGTCAGAAAGCTCTTGAGGCTTAACAGATGTACCTGATGTTTTGGCTGTTTGTGGTTATTTTAATTATGTATGCTTCTGGAACGTCCGCAGTACAAACGCTGTATGTAGGAATGAAAGTCCAGCCCATGCAAGCTGTAGCACAAGTGGGAATCAGGCACCTGAATACAACTGCACAACCATTTAAGGTGGAACAGCAACATTTAAACAAGCTATGATGAGTTGAAGGCGTGTGAAGGGATGAGGAGGTTCTGCTTTGGTTCTGCTGTACAGCTGAAAAACACTGTCGGTCCTGTTCGTTCAGGTTGGCATCGCAGCAGTAGTGAATGTTAACTAACTCACTAACCCTTTAATCCACGTGTGGGAAGACGGACATGATCAGTTACCTGCTTCAATCTGATGAAAAAAGTCCTCAATCATATCGTCCAGTGTGTGCTTTGAGATGAAGGTAAAGTTGACCTATGGGAGGAAACAAAAGCTGGAATCAGTACAAACATGTTTAGGACTCTGGTATTAAAGGGGAACTCCACAAATTCTTCAAAAAATCCAATGAGAGTGGAGTTTGGTGTGAAGCGCTTCATTTTAGAGGATCTTAGCCACTGAGTCTGAACTGTTCACAGTGGTGGTGGTGGTGGTGAATGGAACCAGAGGTCCACCCCATTAAAAGCTGCCTCGCAGACAGTTAATACTGGAGATGGTTGGATATTATATACAAATTTGGTTTGAAATATTTTAACCCATTCATCACATGAAAATGCATGCAAGACAAAATATCCCCCCAAAGAAAGCCTGTTATTTCAGATTTTCCACTATTTACTATCAATAACATTCAACATACATAGTAAATAAATCTGGAAAGTAAGTAAAATGCTGTAGACATGGTGGCCTTTGGTTCCTATCAGCACCACTGTAAAGACACCTGACCCATTTAAAACACCAAACTCCGCTAAATCACTCTGTTTACAGGTAAAACATTGAATTATACAGACTTGGGTGGAATTCCCCTTTTAGACCGAGTAGTAAATCACAGCTAAGAGGGGGTATTTAGCCCTCCTGCCTTTCGTTTCTGTCTCACTTTAACTCACTCCAGGCCTCAAGACGAAGAAAACACTAACCTTCAACGCTAACTACGCTAACACAGCTAGCGTTCAAGTTCTCCGGTCCACTTTAAATCGTGCAGCGGCTGTTGCTGCGCCTCTTAAGGTGGACCGGGGAAAGTCGAACAAGAACTTGGCTAGAACTTTTAACAGCAGCACATTTGTTTTCAATACGTATAAACTATGATGATAAGTAAACATAATCTGTTAAACGAAGTAAATTATTTAGATAATTAAGTTTAATCCTGACAGGAACACAGCGGAGAGTAACGTTACCTCAGCTCAGTTAGCCGCGTTAGCCATCCGCCGCCGACAGCGCTAAAAACTCAACAGCAGATGAAACTAAAGGTATTTGCTTGGCCACCAACATCATGCCACGGCTGTGCAGAAGTTTTAAATATTATTAATGAGTTAATAAAGCCATATTCTGCTCTTCTCCTCCACTGAAAGCTCTCACAGTCACCTCACCCTGAGAGTCTCCGTTCCTGGTTTTGCTTCGCGCCTCCCGCTGCTGCAGCCAATCCCGCCAATAAGCGGAGAGCAGAGATGGGAGCCAATCAGACTCGCGAAATCGGCGGTAGGCGGGGCTAAGCTCAGACAGGGTATTTAAAGCAATAGCGATAATGTTTATATTACACATTGTTGTAGTATATATTTTATATTTCTATTTTAAATGCTTAAATAATTTTAAATTTAAAAGATTAATAAAATAATGCGAATGTAAGGTAACACTTTATTGCAGATCCAGTTGCAGGTGCTGACATTGGCTGGACCTCACTGGTGAAGCCCAGGATTTATAATGGTTTCCATCTGAACTTGGAAATTTTAATTTACTACTCAGTCTAAAAGGGGAATTCCACCAAAAATCTGTATAATTCAGTGTTTGAGATGTAAATACAGTGATTTAGAGTAAGTTGGTGTTTAAATGGGTCGGGCGTCTTTACAGTGGTGCTGATAGGAACCAGTGGTCACCATGTCTGCAACATTTTATTGTCTGTTTAATTTTATTATATTCTTACAAGATGTTTCTTTCTATTTATGCATCTGTTTAATAATGTGTGTTAATACATGGTACACCGACATTAGGACCAACTAGGACATGTAACTGGCTTACATACCTAGAGATGATGATAATAATAATAATAATAATAATAATAATAATAATAATAATAATAATATTTATTATAATAATATCACATGATAATTCAATGTGATGTCCAATGTTGATCTTAACACCAATAAAAATACACTAGTATCTCTGCACAAATACTTGCGTATTATCATTTAAGAACTATCACTGTAATGGTCAGAGTTGATCACTGTAATGGTCAGAGTTGATCGCTGTAATGGTCAGAGTTGATCACTGTAATGGTCAGGATTGATCACTGTAATGGTCAGAGTTGATCACTGTAATGGTCAGAGTTGATCGCTGTAATGGTCAGAGTTGATCGCTGTAATGGTCAGAGTTGATCACTGTAATGGTCAGAGTTGATCACTGTAATGGTCAGAGTTGATCGCTGTAATGGTCAGAGTTGATCACTGTAATGGTCAGAGTTGATCCCTGTAATAGTCAGAGTTGATCACTGTAATGATGAGAGTTGATCACTGTAATGGTCAGAGTTGATCACTGTAATAGTCAGAGTTGATCACTGTAATGATAAGAGTTGATCACTGTAATGGTCAGAGTTGATCACTGTAATAGTCAGAGTTGATCACTGTAATGATGAGAGTTGATCACTGTAATGGTCAGAGTTGATCACTGTAATAGTCAGAGTTGATCACTGTAATGGTCAGAGTTGATCCCTGTAATAGTCAGAGTTGATCACTGTAATGATGAGAGTTGATCACTGTAATGGTCAGAGTTGATCACTGTAATAGTCAGAGTTGATCACTGTAATGATGAGAGTTGATCACTGTAATGGTCAGAGTTGATCACTGTAATAGTCAGAGTTGATCACTGTAATGGTCAGAGTTGATCCCTGTAATAGTCAGAGTTGATCACTGTAATGATGAGAGTTGATCACTGTAATGGTCAGAGTTGATCACTGTAATAGTCAGAGTTGATCGCTGTAATGGTCAGAGTTGATCACTGTAATGGTCAGAGTTGATCCCTGTAATGTTCAGAGTTGATCACTGTAATAGTCAGAGTTGATCACTGTAATGGTCAGAGTTGATCACTGTAATGGTCAGAGTTGATCGCTGTAATGGTCAGAGTTGATCCCTGTAATAGTCAGAGTTGATCACTGTAATGGTCAGAGTTGATCACTGTAATGGTCAGAGTTGATCCCTGTAATAGTCAGAGTTGATCACTGTAATGATGAGAGTTGATCACTGTAATGGTCAGAGTTGATCACTGTAATAGTCAGAGTTGATCGCTGTAATGGTCAGAGTTGATCACTGTAATGGTCAGAGTTGATCACTGTAATGTTCAGAGTTGATCACTGTAATAGTCAGAGTTGATCACTGTAATGGTCAGAGTTGATCACTGTAATGGTCAGAGTTGATCGCTGTAATGGTCAGAGTTGATCACTGTAATGGTCAGAGTTGATCCCTGTAATAGTCAGAGTTGATCACTGTAATGATGAGAGTTGATCACTGTAATGGTCAGAGTTGATCACTGTAATAGTCAGAGTTGATCGCTGTAATGGTCAGAGTTGATCACTGTAATGGTCAGAGTTGATCCCTGTAATAGTCAGAGTTGATCACTGTAATGATGAGAGTTGATCACTGTAATGGTCAGAGTTGATCACTGTAATAGTCAGAGTTGATCACTGTAATGATGAGAGTTGATCACTGTAATGGTCAGAGTTGATCACTGTAATGGTCAGAGTTGATCGCTGTAATGGTCAGAGTTGATCACTGTAATGATGAGAGTTGATCACTGTAATAGTCAGAGTTGATCACTGTAATAGTCAGAGTTGATCACTGTAATGGTTATTATGGTTGTGCATTGCTTTACATAACTATATTGTAATTCTGGCAGATCTTTGCCGCGTTACTCGTCCCCCAGTTTTAGAAATATCCAACTCCAGATTGTCTGGTCTGATTGTGTGATCCGGGCTTGTATACAGCTTTGTGATCGGATGCACTGATTCTAGAAAACAACAATTTTTTTCTGGAATTTTTCTTATAGAGAATGAATACGATGGAAAAGTACACACCAATCTACTGAATTTCTGCTCGACCCACAGACACCGTTTCACATACACTGACTCAGGGCAGACCACGACTGCAGTGCTGGTTTGACCCGCACTCGTCTGTCGTCCGTTTTTTTCATCCCTCTTTTTTTCTCCAGTAGAGTCCCATCCATTTTCTACCCACCCAAACCTCATGGTTTCATTTAACCTACAGCCTCCAAACTGCCTGTACTCACTCAGAGCAGACCCCCAACCTCGTTTATTCATCCCTCGTTCCTCCCATAGATTACATTTCCGGCCAAACCCAAACATTACAGGTTTTATTCAACCTGCAGCTTCCAAACTGCCTGTACTCACTCAGATCAACCTCTAATCCACAGACGTCCTGACCTGCACTCCTCTATTTGTCATTTATTCATCCCTCGTTCCTCCCATAGGGTCCCATACATTTCCGGCCAAACCCAAACATTACAGGTTTTATTCAACCTGCAGCCTCCAAACTGCCTGTACTCACTCAGAGCAACCTCTAATCCACAGACATCCTGACCCACACTCCTCTATTTGTCGTTTATGAAAGGAGGAATAAATCATATTAAAGCAGAGCATTAATGCAGGACGGTTCCAACATTTTATTGTGTAACAGAAGTTCAGAGAACAACCAAAAGCACAACGTTATTTACAGGATAAACACTCGTCATCTCTCCAAAACAAAAGCGTCGCAAGTCCCCGCAGACCTGCAGAGTCGAAGGGCCGAACAGAAGAATAAAAAATAGAAGATTAAAAGCATGAGCTCCACTCTCAGTACTCTGTACAAACGCAGCCTTCAGTTAAAATAGTTTTATTATATTCATAAATATCTCTATCTCCTCTTATAGTACATGGATTTGCACGCTTGGCCATTTCAAAGGAACTTCCTCGCCCTAGAAAACTATACGACCCAAAGCATCGAGTTCTTGAGAATATAAATAAATCTCCTATAAAGCAACCAGTGGACAGCAGGAAGCGGACAGTCAGCACAATTACATCTTCATTAAGTGTCGGATGGCTTTCCTCGACATCCGGGTCTTTCAGACAGCGTGTGTGGAAGTCGATAGATTGAGGTGCAACATCAAGATCAGCTTGAAGGTTGAAGGAACTTCCCGCCGTCGCTCCGGCTGCTACGGCGTATTCAAGTAGCCCAACGCACTACAGCTTAAACACGTTCTTCTGAGCATACAGTAAGCAGTTCACGTTTCGTGAAGCATTGCACGTTTTCCCTCGAAGGTTATACGGGCGTGGCCGTGGGCGTGGCAAAGCTTTGGTTATTCGTCCAGTGGTGCTCGAAGGCGGAAGGAGTTGCCCTGCGGTGTGATATTAGTGCAATAAATATCGGTTTTCTTCGTTACTAAGCCTCCACAGCCACCCTGTCAGCATAAGAACCCACATCCAGAGGCCGGAGAGGGACGGAGGCCCCTGGAGCGAGTCAGGCAGCAGCATCGTCTCCGGTTACAGCGAATGGATGGCGAAAATAGTGCCGTCGCTCCACACGTGGGAATCTGATTGGATGTCCATCCAACACCACTGCTAAACCAGTTTCATAGATGTGGAAGTGTGAACAGCAAGAAAACACACTTCTAATCAGATTTGGGCCACTTTAGGCTACGTTAACCTTACAAAGCCTTAATACTCAGATTTTACTTTCACACAGCAGGTAAACATGGTCCAAATCCAAAACACTGAATCTGATGATTTGTACTGATTCAATCTGATGACTTTTGGATATGTTTACATTACAAGGCTCATTGTTAAGATATTACATTTCAATTTATACCTAACACATAAGTGTGAACAGCAAAACAGACCCACATTAAATCTGATTTCAATTCAGATTTGGGCCACTTTTGAATATGTTTAGATTTACAGTCTCAGTGCTCAGATCTTACGTTCACACAGCAGGTAAAAGTGGTCCAAATCCGATCTTTCACTTTATACCTAACACGTAAGTGTGAACAGCAAAAAAAACCATTGAATCAGATTTCAAGTCAGATTTGGGCCACTTTGGACTACATTTACATTATAAGCCTCATTAATCAGATTTTACGTTCACACAGCAGGTAAAAGTGGTCCAAATCCAATCTTTCAATTTATACCTAACACATAAGTGTGAACAGCAAAAAAACCTGAACACTGAAAACACTGAATCTGATTAATCAGATTTGGGCCGCTTTGGGCTATGTTTACATTACAAGACTCATTGTTAAGATACTACGTTCACACAGCAGGTACACGTGGTCCAAATCCGATCTTTCACTTTATACCTAACACGTAAGTGTGAACAGCAAAAAAAAACAATGAATCTGATTTCAAGTCAGATTTGGGCCACTTTGGGCTACATTTACATTATAAGCCTCATTAATCAGATTTTACGTTCACACAGCAGGTAAAAGTGGTCCAAATCCAATCTTTCAATTTATACCTAACACATAAGTGTGAACAGCAAAAAAACCTGAACACTAAAAACACTGAATCTGATTTATCAGATTTGGGCCGCTTTGGGCTGCTTTGGGCTATGTTTACATTACAGGCCTCATTGTTAAGATACTACGTTCACACAGCAGGTACACGTGGTCCAAATCCGATCTTTCACTTTATACCTAACACATAAGTGTGAACAGCAAAACAAACCCACATTCAATCTGATTTCAATTCAGATTTGGGCCACTTTGGACTACATTTACATTATAAGCCTCATTAATCAGATTTTACGTTCACACAGCAGGTACACGTGGTCCAAATCCAATCTTTCACTTTATACCTAACACATAAGTGTGAACAGCAAAAAAACCTGAACACTGAATCTAATTTCAAATCAGATTTGGGCCGCTTTGGGCTACATTTACATTATAAGCCTCATTGTTAAGATATTACATTTGCACAGCAGATAAAAGTGGTCCAAATCCAATTTTTTTCTAGATACCTCTCTATACCTAGTGTGAACAGCAAATAAAACCCCCACTAAATCTAATGACTCAGATTTGGGCCACTTTTGGATATGTTTACATTACAAGGCTCATTGTTAAGATATTACGTTTACATAGCAGGTACACGTGGTCCAAATCCGATCTTTCACTTTATACCTAACACATAAGTGTGAACAGCAATAAAAACCCCACAGTGAATCTAATTTCACTTGGGCTACGTTTACAAGCCTCATTGTTAAAGTATTACGTTTACACAGCAGGTGAACAGCAAGAGAACACTGAATCTGATATTTTCAGTTCTGATTTGGGGCATTTTGGCTGTGTTCAGACTGCAGGCAAATCGGGTTTATTTCTCAGATCAGATCTTTTCCGATGACTGTGCACTCTGTTATTTACAAGCAATGAGATCGAATTTGTGTGTCACCAACCTATCTGCATGGGTTGTTGTTTTAATGACATTTAGTTTTTTTGCAATGTTTACTGGGACTAATTTCACTGCATAATGGTGTTAGGTCTGATCTGAGCGTTCTCATTCAGCTGGCCACGAATCGGATATTTATTTGATCTTGGACCACATATAACAGTGGCTCGGATTGGATTTGAAAAGAACAGGTTTGTGTGACATAGGAACAAAAAATCTGATTCATGCCACTAATTCAGCTTAGCGTGAACACTGCTATGTGGTCCTGAAATCTGATATGTATCGGAATTTCTGCAATATTTACGTTAATGTTAAGGATCTTAATGGAATAAAGAGGACAGCCATGTTTGTCTGATTAATATGCCGGGTAGACCACTGGTGAACAACCAAACAACAAAATCAGATTTACCTGTAAATCGGATTTAGGCCACTTTTATCTGCAGTGTGAATGTAGCCCAGACAGCAAGACTCTTGGTCTATGTTCAGACTGCATGTAAATCTGATCTGTTTCCAATCCGATCTTGAAATCAGACTATTTGCAAGTAATCAGATCGGATTTGCGTGTTCAGACACCACCAACTTATCTGCATGGACTGGTGTGGTACTGTTATAGGTGTCAACATGTACGTAAGTGACTCGGATTTCAAATATGGAGGCTGGAGAGATGGAGGTACATCATCTCGCCCTCCAAACGAGTCACGGCTCAGAACTCTTACGCTGCACCAGCTTAACCCAAAGAAGTAGGAGGCGCTCCCAGCCCTTCCGTCTCTCTGGATTTGACGCAACAGACACTTTGAAATCCGATCTGTGTGTCCAGACTGAGACACGTCTCTGAAAATCAGATTGGGATCACAATTCTGATCACTTGCACATGAGATTTGGATCCGATTAGCCAAAAAACGACTACATGCTGTTCAGACTATCAAAATAAAACCTGGATACAACCTGGATATCCCAAAAATCGGAATTGGCCTGGCAGGCTGAACGAGGCGTACACAGCCTCTGTAACCAGTGGACGTATTAAAACGAACACACTCCGTCTTGTTTTCAACACGTCTGCTTTGTGATTAGACTATAAATACGTTTAAAAATCTCTGGACGGTGGGAAGGAAGCCCTGGGCCGGCCCTAGCAGCAGTCAGCAGTGGTCAGTGTAGCAGCAGTCCACAGTTCAGAGGCTGATGCCGGCCACGCTGGAGTCCGGCAGGTAGGCGGTGATGGCCCGGTAGCCCTGAGCCCGGCGGATCATGTCCCGGATCTCGCAGTTAAGCTCCGTCAGATGCCCGCAGGCCTCGGACAGGTCCTGCCTGGAGCCCACCAGAGCGAACGTGCCCGTCTGGCCCAGCGTCTGGTGCCGGAAGTAGATGTTCAGCAGAGTCTGGATCTCGTTCTCCGAGCTGCTGCCGAAAATGTCGCTCGGCCACGTCCTCCTGGAAAGCATGAAGGGATTGATATGTGAGAGACTCAGAGACTCACAACCACAACACCAACCAGCAACCAGAACACTTACACACAACCACAACACCAACCAGAAACCAGAACATTTACACACAACCACAACACCAACCAGAACATTTACACACAACCACAACACCAACCAGCAACCAGAACACTTACACACAACCACAACACCAACCAGCAACCAGAACACTTACACACAACCACAACACCAACCAGCAACCAGAACATTTACACACATCCACAACACCAACCAGAACATTTACACACAACCACAACACCAACCAGCAACCAGAACACTTACACACAACCACAACACCAACCAGCAACCAGAACATTTACACACAACCACAACAACCAGCAACCAGAACACTTACACACAACCACAACACAAACCAGCAACCAGAACATTTACACACAACCACAACACCAACCAGCAACCAGAACATTTACACACAACCACAACACCAACCAGCAACCAGAACATTAACACACAACCACAACACCAACCAGCAACCAGAACATTAACACACATCCACAACACCAACCAGCAACCAGAACATTTACACACAACCACAACACCAACCAGCAACCAGAACATTTACACACAACCACAACACCAACCAGCAACCAGAACATTTACACACAACCACAACACCAACCAACAACCAGAACATTTACACACCACCACAACAACAACCAGCAACCAGAACATTTACACGCAACCACAACCCCAACCAGCAACCAGAACATTTACACGCAACCACAACATCAACCAGCTACCAGAACATTTACACCCAACCACAACCCCAACCAGCAACCAGAACATTTACACACAACAACAACACCAACCAGCAACCAGAACATTTACATACCACCACAACACCAACCAGCAACCAGAACATTTACACACAACCACAACACCAACCAGCAACCAGAACATTTACACACAACCACAACACCAACCAGAACATTTACACACAACCACAACACCAACCTGCAACCAGAACATTTACACACAACCACAACACTAACCAGCAACCAGAACATTTACACACAACCACAACACCAACCAGCAACAAGAACATTTACACACAACCACAACACCAACCAGCAACCAGAACATTTACACACAACCACAACACCAACCAGAACATTTACACACAACCACAACAACAACCAGCAACCAGAACATTTGCACACAACACCAACCAGCAACCAGAACATTTACACACAACCACAACACCAACCAGCAACCAGAACATTTACACGCAACCACAACCCCAACCAGCAACCAGAACATTTACACACAACCACAACACCAACCAGCAACCAGAACATTTACACACAACCACAACACCAACCAGCAACCAGAACATTTACACACAACCACAACAACCAGCAACCAGAACACTTACACACAACCACAACACAAACCAGCAACCAGAACATTTACACACAACCACAACACCAACCAGCAACCAGAACATTTACACACAACCACAACACCAACCAGCAACCAGAACATTAACACACAACCACAACACCAACCAGCAACCAGAACATTAACACACAACCACAACACCAACCAGCAACCAGAACATTAACACACAACCACAACACCAACCAGCAACCAGAACATTTACACACAACCACAACACCAACCAGCAACCAGAACATTTACACACAACCACAACACCAACCAGCAACCAGAACATTTACACACAACCACAACACCAACCAGAACATTTACACACAACCACAACAACAACCAGCAACCAGAACATTTGCACACAACACCAACCAGCAACCAGAACATTTACACACAACCACAACACCAACCAGCAACCAGAACATTTACACGCAACCACAACCCCAACCAGCAACCAGAACATTTACACGCAACCAAAACAACAACCAGCAAACAGAACATTTACACCCAACCACAACACCAACCAGCAACCAGAACATTTACACACAACCACAACACCAACCAGAACATTTACACACAACCACAACAACAACCAGCAACCAGAACATTTGCACACAACACCAACCAGCAACCAGAACATTTACACACAACCACAACACCAACCAGCAACCAGAACATTTACACGCAACCACAACCCCAACCAGCAACCAGAACATTTACACGCAACCAAAACAACAACCAGCAACCAGAACATTTACACACAACAACCAGCAACCAGAACATTTACACCCAACCACAACACCAACCAGCAACCAGAACATTTACACACAACCACAACACCAACCAGCAACCAGAACATTTACATACCACCACAACACCAACCAGCAACCAGAACATTTACACACAACCACAAAAACAACCAGAACATTTACACACAACCACAACACCAACCAGCAACCAGAACATTTACACACAACCACAACACTAACCAGCAACCAGAACATTTACACACAACCACAACACTAACCAGCAACCAGAACATTTACACACAACCACAACACCAACCAGCAACCAGAACATTTACACACAACCACAACACCAACCAGCAACCAGAACATTTACACACAACCACAACACCAACCAGCAACCAGAACATTTACACACAACCACAACACCAACCAGAACATTTACACACAACCACAACACCAACCAGCAACCAGAACATTTACACACAACCACAACACCAACCAGAACATTTACACACAACCACAACACCAACCAGCAACCAGAACATTTACACACAACCACAACACCAACCAGAAACCAGAACATTTACACACAACCACAACACCAACCAGCAACCAGAACATTTACACACAACCACAACACCAACCAGAACATTTACACACAACCACAACACCAACCAGCAACCAGAACATTTACACACAACCACAACACCAACCAGAACATTTACACACAACCACAACACCAACCAGCAACCAGAACATTTACACACAACCACAACACCAACCAGAAACCAGAACATTTACACACAACCACAACACCAACCAGCAACCAGAACATTTACACACAACCACAACAACAACCAGCAACCAGAACATTTACACACAACCACAACACCAACCAGCAACCAGAACATTTACACACAACCACAACACCAACCAGCGACCAGAACATTTACACACAACCACAACACCAACCAGAACATTTACACACAACCACAACACCAACCAGCAACCAGAACATTTACACACAACCACAACACCAACCAGCAACCAGAACGGAGGTGGAGAAATCCAGCGTTCCAGGTTGTGAAGGGAACGTCAACACTTTTCATTTCTTCCCAACAAACAACCCAACTGTCAGAGCTACATGTTCATCTTTAAACCAGCCTGAAGTTCCTCTTCTCCACATTCTTCATCTAATGCTCCACCTTAAATTCTGCAGCTAGAGAGTAACTGCAGCTCCGTTTAAGGTGGAACAGAAAATTCCCAAAACAAGCTGCTGAACTTCCAACATCTTTAACAGAATCCTGAACAACTGTAACTCTGCAGTCTGAACATTTCACTCCGGACAGTTTCTCCAACACTCGGACACCATGGAGCAGCTTCAGCTCAGCGTTCAACACTGAAGAGACTGAAGAGACGAGCAGCTCCACCTTTATTAGCACCACAACCACAACAGTGACTGGAAGTAGCAGCCATGCTGTGTGAGTGGATCACTGTGTGCTGGTTGAAGCAGATCATCTTAAACTGAAAGTTTCACAGAAACACCTTTAATCTACTTTGTGTTTGATGTCCAGATGAAAGAGAGTAGCTAGTGTAGGTAATGTTAGCGAATAGCAGCTCAAGGTAACAAGCATGGCTAACTAAATAGAGCTTATTTACACGGAGGCTCATTTTATTTAGTCAATTTGCTTCTGTGTGATCATCACCACCAGCCAATTAGAGCAGAGCTCATTAATTATTCATGAGTTCAACATAAAAGGGATCAAATGGGTGTAAAACCACATCTGAGCATCCTTATGTCCGACAGCAGTGATATGTAACTACCTGCACTCCTGAATGTAGCGGATGGCAGTGGAGAACTCGTTGTTCCTCAGACTTTCCAGGATGGCCTGCACTGCCACCTCTGAGGAGCTGAAGGAGGACTGCTCGCTGCCGTGGGCTGCCTGCTCTACTGCCACTGAGGCTGCTGCCGCCCGCAGGTTACCCTTCAGGTCGTTAAGCTCCTTTGACATGTTGACCAGCTACAGAGAAACGAGACGTAAGGTCAACAGGTGGACCAATTCGACCAAAACGTCATTTATTATATTTTTTCTGAAAGAAATCAGAGTAAGGGTCCCCAGAGTACACTGTTTACATGACCACATGAATCAACAGACAGTTTCAGAAACCTATCTAAGGTCAGGTTATTAAATCCATGTAAACACACTGGATAGAGGGCTCATTTGCATATTCCAGTCTTATTATCATAACAATTGACCACCTGTGTTGGGTAAAGGGCATGTACAGGTCTGGACAGCAGGTTTCTATGACAGTATGAAGGACTGTGAGAGCTTTTAGTCAAGAAAGACAATAAAATTGCATATTGGTTGGAGAAGTTCGTACCTCTGGGGCGGAGCTGATGGCGTGCACCTGGCCAATCAGCTTACAGTAAGACTGAAAAAGCAGGAGCAGCTGAAAGTGGAGTTTGTAGAGTCTCTGACACAGTTCCAGTTGCTGGAGAAAGAAAACAGAGCAGGAAACTCTCAGTGTACGTTCTAACTGCGTTGATTAATCTGCCAACATTCAACATTCAAGACGCTCAACGTTCATTTTCTATACAGTACGTTTAATTCTATTTCTATTCCACAGAAATATCTATAAATAGGAAAGTTAATCAAATAAAACAGGACGATTCTACTGAACTAGTTCAAACACTCAAACAATACAACTGTCTAAAAAAAGCTAATAAAAATATTTACACTGAATATGTTCTGATCTATTTAAACCCAACACACAGAGAACATAACAAACTAAATATATACACACAATCACCATTTCCTGTCTTGATAGGTATTGCTCTGTGTATAACCTTATATTTGGTTGTTTTCTTTCTAGGTATCACCACTAGCACTTTATGGCAGTGTTTGAGCTCAAGAGTAGTTTGGACTTAAACCTGTTTGTCCTAGATAGAGATACTCATACTCTGACTGAACACATAGAACTTCTGTAAGTTGCTCTGGATAAGAACATCTGCTAAATAAATTTACATTAAATTTAAATTTATAAGGTACTATCGTTTGGGAGGTTTCTGTTGCAAACATTAACGCCTAAATATACCAGAAAGAAATTATTCTAAAATGTATTTTTGCTTTCTTTTAAATATGAAGTTATTTATTTTTATTCATCATGAGTTCAAATTTTAATTACATATAAAATAATTAAAAAAAATAGAAGGAGTGCAACAAATAATGCAGGTCTAATCATACAGACCGGACAATTTGGAGGTGGAGTGGAGTGGATATTTTAAAAACTAGAGGACGGATAATATATAATAGTATACAAAATATATTATAATATAATATAATAATAATAAAAATTAAAGATGAAAATAATATACCACGAATAATGATATAGTTTGCAAAGCAATGCGCAACCATAATAAAACACAAGAATAATATACCTTCAATATAGCCATAATAATAATAATAATAATAATAATAATAATAATAATAATAAAAAATTAGAAAAGTGAAGGAAATGCAGGATGGTTTCAATAAATGACAAGTAGAGGAGGTGTGCAGGTCAGTGTGAATTCTGGAAAATTCCATTCCCATCCGGAATCCATGCATCTGATTAAAAAGATGTTCATAAGCCTGAATCACACAATCAGACCAGATGATCTGGAGTTGGAACGGAAAACACAAAGAGTATCAGTCTGTGGGCGGGGCCTTATTGTTGCCACGCCCCTGCCTTTTAGAGTCCACAGGTGTGTCCAAAATCATCTACTAGTCAGTAGGTACTAGATTAGAGTCAGTACGTTCTGCTCGAGCGGTAGACTAGTAGGTAATTTCAGTAGGTGGGTTTTAGTACCACACAATCTCAGACGCACTACGTCCACCATCCTACCAACGTCCTGTGACGCAAGACGTCAGACCACCACCGTAAAAGTCCTGCTGTTCATTTAAAAGCTCGTTTACTGACATATTTAGATCTTTTAGTGACTCTGATCTGTGTTTTTATCTGATTATGTATCAGACGGTGTGGAGCTGTAGATCAGAGAAGACGAAACGGGAGGAATGTAATCATTGTTTATCTCAGCAGTAGCGCTAACTTCTGTAGCGGCAGTTCACTAGCAGTAGCTGCGGCTCCAGGTGAATCATGGGATACACAGTGTGCTGTGTTCGCATACATAAAATGTCTGCCGATTTAGGAGGTCATCCGGGAACCGTTTACCTACTACTGAATACCTACTGAGTATTCAGACATACTAGCCGCGCTCGCTACTGATTTCACTACTGAGTATTCAGACATACTAGCCGCGCTCGCCTACTGATTTACTACTGAGTATTCAGACATACTAGCCGCGCTCGCTACTGATTTACTACTGAGTATTCAGACATACTAGCCGCGCTCGCCTACTGATTTACTACTGAGTATTCAGACATACTAGCCGCGCTCGCCTACTGATTTACTACTGAGTATTCAGACATACTAGCCACGCTCGCCTACTGATTTACTACTGAGTATTCAGACATACTAGCCGCGCTCGCCTACTGATTTACTACTGAGTATTCAGACATACTAGCCGCGCTCGCCTACTGATTTACTACTGAGTATTCAGACATACTAGCCGCGCTCGCCTACTGATTTACTACTGAGTATTCAGACATACTAGCCACGCTCGCCTACTGATTTACTACTGAGTATTCAGACATACTAGCCGCGCTCGCCTACTGATTTACTACTGAGTAGTAGCCAAGTAGGCGATTTCGGACGCACCCTACGTCTCTGTCCCTCATGGCCACATCGTGAGAACTGCTAGGGGCAGTCGTGGCCTGAAGGTTAGGAATCCGGTCTAGGATCCCCGGGACCGGCAAGCCTCGACTGTAGTGCCCTTGAGCAAGGCACCTAATCCCACTTGCTTCCTGGGTGCCATGGATAAGGGCTGCTCACCGCCCCCTAGTGTGTATGTTCACTAGTGTGTGTATATGTGGGTGTTTCACGGATGGGTTAAATGCGGAGGTCTAATTCCACTTTGTGCAAAACACATGTGGCTAATTCTAATTATTTTAAATTTATGTGTCTGAAGTTTGTGCGTACAGCAGTGTTTGCTGGTCGTGCACTGTCCAGTGTTTGGAGTTAAATTAGACAAAATTGTCATTAACGACGCATCTGGTGAAGTCTGAGTGATGTTTTAACAATTCAGCAGTGACAAAATTTAACATTCTATAATTTATTTGAACAGAGTCGCTCGAAGCGGAAGAAGTTTAGTAGGTCATACGTCTGAAATGCGTTGATTTTAGTTCTGACTTTGAACCAGTTCAGTAGAATCACCCAGTAACACAGACACAGTGACCCACAGCGGCAGGACGGAGTGAAGAGTCGGGAATCACATGTTTCTGCACTGATTACTAATAAAATGAGAGCTGATTACAGACAAACACACTCTGACTAAACTACTAACACACAGTCTGTACTGTCTGTTATTGAGCTCATCGAGTAACGTCCACAGATAGAACCAGCACGTGACCCTGAACTTAATAACCTGTAGATCCTCTTTAGCAGCTTCACCTCCACCAAACAGTCCCTGTAGCTGCTCATAAGATCTGTTCTTCAGTTGATGTACTTGTGTGTTTCAGGTTTATTTAACTTGCTGCATCTCCCAATGTCTCTTCAGCTGGAGGTCCTGAACTGCAGCCCTTATATTCACTTGTAAGATGTTCTGATCCACCTGATCCAACTCATTGTTTCCCTCAGTGATCACAAGGCATCCATACACTCAGGCAGCAAAGCAGCTCCAAACCCTGATACACCCACCGCCATGCTTCACAGCTGGGATCAGGGTTTGGTCTAGTGTGAACTTGAAACAGGCCACTTCATGGTGTCCTTCCATGAATTCCATCCTTTAGTATTCAGTGTTTATTTAATAGTGGACACATGACCAGGTTTCTGCAGTTTGTAGTGTCTGTAGATCTTCAGCTGTTGAGGTTTTACTTTTGGCTCATCCGTCCATAGAACATTTTTCCCAGAAGCACTGAGGAACGTCCAGGTGATCTTGGGAGAACTTCAAGTCAAATCAAGTCTAGTCAGTTTGTGACGTCTTCCCTTGAACTCCATCCTTTAGTATTCAGTGGTTTTCTAATAGTAAACCAGGTTTCTGCAGGCTGTAGAGAGATCTTCTGCTGGTAATGGGCTTGTTCTCACCTGTTCCTCACCTGTAAGATGTTCAGATCCACCTTTGAACTCATTGTTTCCCTCAGTGATCACCAGGTGTTCAGACCCAGAGGCAACAAAGCAGCTCCAAAACCCTGATACTCCCACCGCCATGCTTTACTGCTAGGACGAGGGTTTGGTGTTGGTGTGTATTTGTGCTAGAAAGTTCCACTTTTGTCTCATCTGTCCAGAGAACAGTTTCCCAGAAGCACTGTAGAAGGTCCAGATGGTGTTGGGAGAACTTGAAAAGTATTTTTCCATGATCTCCATCCTTTAGTATTTAGTGTTTTTCAATTTGTAGAGTCTGTAGATCTTCTGCTGGTAATCTTGTGTTCTTTCTCTCCTCATTCAGGAGCCTTTTGGAGTGACCCCAACAGGATGTCCACACCACAGTGAGAGCAGCTACAGTCCTGAATGTTCTCTATGTGTAGACAACTTGTCTGAGTGTGGATTTAACTGTGATTTTCCAGTTTCATTAGTCTCTATAACATGTTCTGAAGGTGTTGATGGTTCACACGGACCTTTCCTAAGAAGAACAGGTTGGTCAGTGGTCAAACTTTGAGCGCTGCCTGTTTTTAACTGATGAAGAACCTGTTAAGCCCAAACGTCCAACCTCAGCTCCTGGACTGTGGATATTACTCAATGTTTTCACATGAACATTAAACACTGTGTGTTATTAGTGTAGTTAGGTTGTGTTTGTGTATTTTATTAGTAATGAAGTAATCAAATCCCAAACGCTTCACTCTCTTTGCGGCTACAGTCTATCAGACCTGCTCTGAAGTGACACTGGGCTGAAATAAGACAGAAAGGTTTTATATCACTTACTGCCAGAGATTCCATTTGCTACAAGGCAGCAGTTTCACAAGACACAAGGTGAGAAGAAAGAAAGTTTGGATGGTCAGCGAGCGAGAAAGCATGCGGCCCCGTCGACGGAGCGAAAAGTAAACAAAGGCTTAGTTTGTTTGAGGCATGCAAAGCCGGACAAAGAGCGAAAAGAAGTTCTGCAGCTCTTCAATTTCAAGCCAAGCACAGAAGCAGCTCTTTAGGAGACTCTGCTGGGACCCTCAGCATCTGTTCTGTTTGGTGGAGAGTGACAAATCAGAACTTTTCTAGTTCAGTACCTGAGTGTATGTGTACTTTTATGGCTATAACGGTATAGGGGGAGTCAAAAGTCTCAGGACACCCTTTGATTTGAGAAAGGAAAGGGAAAATGATGTATCTAAATACCCCAGCATGTAACGGGTGTCCCGAACATGGCCGCCATATTGGTTTTTCCAATGGGAAGGTGGTCAGAATTGTCTCAACAGAGATCTGAAGGCACCAGGGACAGCAGGCTGAACATGTTGTTCAATGCGGTTGTTGTTGCAACTTTCTGTGTTGATTGCAAATCTGATTGCATCAATTGATTTCTGAGACAGTTCTGGTCTTCTTTGATGTGCAACACGACCACCTTCCCATTGGACAAACTTGCTCCTGATCCAGTATGGCAGCTTTCAAGATGGAGGCCATGTTTTGGACATAGCCCAATAGATAGGCCCCCTCTCTCGTTACTTGCTGGGGTATTCAGATACATCATTTTCCCTTTCCTTTCTGAAACATAAGGGTGTCCTGATACTTTTGAGTCACTCTGTACTTTTACTTGATTAAAATCCATCCATCCATTTCCATCTCACTTGATCTCACTTGGGTCACAGGGGGTCGGAGCCAATTCCAGCGTCATTGGGTGAAGCCAGGGTACACCATGGACAGGTTGCCAGTCCATCGCATGGCCAACACACACTCATGCACACACACACTCACACCTACGGGCAGTTTGGAGTGAGCGATCAACCTAACATGCATGTGTTTGGACTGTGGGAGGAAAGCGAAGTGAGTTGAATTTTCCAGTCCACCTTAAATTGTGCAGGAAAGTTTGCATTGCTGAACCAATTAAGGTGGAACAGAACTAACTATCTATCTGACTATAGCTATCTATATATATATATATATATATATGGCCAAATTCAACCGAGGCTGTGTCCCAAACCACACACTTCCATGCTTTACATACTACACCAACACAACTCCTTCTAAAGGTAGTGCACTATTTTTTCACATACTGTTTAGTGCTGTATGCGGTTTGGGACACAGCCTGAGTGTTGGTGCTGATGCTGCTGTATAAGGGTCAGATGAAGGCAGCAGGTGAAGTGTGGTCAGTCTGCTCTACTAAAGCCAATTTCTACAATCACCAATCAAATCACTCTTCTGACCTCCAGGGACAATTCCATGTTTAACTCTAATTCTGTATAACAGCCATGTTTGTGAGTTTGGTACGATAAGTCACCGTTTGTGCTCTCCTGCCCAGCAGAGTTTAAAAAACTAGCGCTGAACGAAAGAATGAGGGGTCGCAGTGATGCAGCACGACCCCCCCGAGGCTGCTCTGGAAACAGGCTTGAGAATCAGAGACAGAAGTAGAGACACTCACAGAGCTACCGCAGAGTAACCGACAGGCAGGGAACACAAGAGACAGATTGAAATGGAATCGGAAATCATCTCAGTCGTGTAACAGCCAGACTGGAGTTTACAGGACGTTAACAATGACTCTACAGGGTGAGTCAAAAGTCTTAGGACACCCTTTTATTTCAGAAAGAAAAGAAAAAAAGGTGTATCTGAATACCCCAGCAAGTAACATGTGAGGGGGCCTATCTTTCAGGCTATGTCCAGAACATGGACGGCATCTTGAAAGCCACCATATTGGATCAAAGGCAAGTTTTTCCAATGGGAAGGTAGCAGATCAAAGAAGACCTGAATTGTCTCAACACCAGGGACAGCACACGGAACATGTTGTTCAATGTGGTTGCTGTTGCAAATTTCTGTGTTGATAACGTTTGAACCACACGAAATATTGCAAATCTGATTGCATCAATCAATTTCTGGGGCAATTCTGGTCTTCTTTGATCTGCTACACGACCACCTTCCCATTGGAAAAACCTGCCCTTGATCCAATATGGCAGCTTTCAAGATGCCTTTCATGTTCGGGACATATCCTAAAAGATAGGCCCCCTCACATGTTACTTGCTGGGGAATTCAGATACCTCATTTTCCCTTGCCTTTCTGAAATAAAAGGGTGTCCTAAGACTTTTGACTCACCTTGTATATGCAAACATCTAAACATTCAATTAGATTGAAAATAATGTAACATCTTTCACAGAGAACACACTTAAATATGGAACACACTGCAAATTGTAGAGGATTAATTGTTTTTAACATACTCTGTCGCAGCCAGTACTTTGATAATGTGGTGGCCGGGTTAGACCCAGTGAACTTACTGGGGTAGTAAATGTTAATAACAGCCTTCTGGGCATAAATTAGGGGTAAATATACGAAATTTCATTCATGACTCTGGTCACTGTGACAACATAAATGTAAATATAAGTGATTATGTATTGAAATGTGTTCTCAGTGCAGCTACACAGTTACTGTAAGCTACTGTAGCACAACATTGAAGACATTCTTCAGTAGAACAACAGCGTTAAGTACATACAACACTGAACTGGACTGTTGAGTAAGTGGGTGATGAGGTGAGCAGTGGGCAGCAGGCAGGCTTCCCTGACCCTCTCTACAGAGCACATCTCCATCATGGTCACTGCCTATTGAATAACAATCCTAGTCTTTGTATTATGAAGAATGGATCATCTACCTTCTCTTCCGTCTCTGCGGGCTGGTACGTGATCACTCCGTCCCCGGAGCCCTTGGTGAAGGTGGCCTTGCAGTTCCGGAGCCACTGAAAAAAACGAGGCCAGGTGAGCTGGTGGTCAGCGCTAGAGGACCACTGCTTTAGAGAAAGAGGGATGACTGAGCTTACTGAGATGGCCGCTTCCTTTCTGTTGTTGTAGGTGTCCAGATATTCCTGCAGCTCCAAAACACTGAACTTCATTTTCTCCAGCAGTCCATAGGAGACAATCTAGAACGTCGAGTAGCAATAAATGTCAATCATAACAACAAATGTACACGAGTTGAGCTCATAAGGAACAGCAAACATCATCATCAACATAAACCAGCATACTGTGACTGTCCAAAGAAAGATAAGTATCTTCTAAATACTAACTTTACAGGAGAGACCAAAACAGTCTTAGCTTTCAATGTAAGTCAATGGAACCAGAATTTTGTTCCACTGTTTTCGAGCATTTCTATTTGTAATGAGGACTGGAACTGGTTTGGAGATTAGCAATCACTTCAGGGATCGGGTCAGGACACGGTTTTATATGTTCAGGTTGAGAAGAAATGAGAAAATGTTCAGGTCCAGGATTAAACTTGTCTTTTTGTCTTTAATTTGACTTGTGTATGAACAGTCTCTTGGTCCAGGTATGTGTGAGCTTCACTACTAGAATAGTTTTTCTTTCCCAAACCGTCTACACCTTCCGAGAGTACAGAGTAATTAAAAACAGACCAGCTTTTCAGATCATCCACCCACTGTGTTATTAACCTCAGAGGAGACAGTGTTGCCCCATTTGAAATTCTTATTGCTTCTCTGGTCTCCTCCCATGTAACTGTATTCGTTTTGTTTGCTGAGCTGAAGTTCCAACACAAAGGCGGAAGAAACACACGCTTGAAAGTGGGGGTGGCCAAATACGGTGGATAGGGGGTTTCCCAGGTGAAGCCAATCGTAGCTAACAGTCAGACTCCCGCCTTACCACCCTGGTGGGTTTTTGGTGCCCTCTGGTGGCCATGGCAGGAACTGACCGACCCCTTACATGTAGAGAAATAAAAATCACCAAAATTGGAGATGTTATTTTCTGGAGAGCAATAATATAACATGTCTGATGGCACATGGAGGGCCGCTAATTATTCTGGACAGTGAATTAAAAAGCTATATTTGTCTTCTACTGAACTCATACACTGAATTATGCACTTCTGAACTTCTGACTTTTTTCAACATATTAAGTGCTGAGGTTTATTTAGAGAAGCATAAAATTGTATCTGCATAAAACTATATCCTAATGATCTCCACTCAAAAGTTTAGGATCACTTTAGAATGTCATTTCATGCAATTTTCATGCAATTCACAAACAATATTGTTCATTTCACAATTAATGTAAGTGTATCACATGATTTTTAAAGAATAAAAATGTTGGTATTAAAGTCTATTTTTGTATAGAGGCTTATTTTGCATATAGTCTATTATCAGTAATTCTCAGTCCTCTGTCTAAATCTCCTGGTACGACCACCAATCCAAGTTAAGGATGTTATTGGACTAATTGGTTGTTAGGACACTCTTGCTCGATTGTGATCACAGCTGAAAAACATTCTACTAATAAGTGAGTATAAAAGGGAACAACATTCTAGGTTAGTTTAGTATCTGAAGATCAGCAGTTGATGGCTTGCTGACCGACTCACAATGACCAGAAAGAAACAACTTTCTTTAGAGACCCGTCAGTCCATTGTTGTGTTAAGGAAGAAGATACTCCATTAAAACAAGAACATTTCACTGTGATCCCAAACTTTTGAGCAGTAGTGTATATATTTAGACAATAAGTCATACCAGGGTAGACGCTGTTCATGATCATGAAGCCATGAAGCATTAAACATTAATATTATTAGTAATTAACTGCCTTGAGGAAATGTAGCAGGTCCATTCAATGTGATTGACACGTCAACCAAACTTTTGACACACAGTGTTACACTTCGTTGCTCTCACAAACTAGTAACTTTACAGCAGAGGACAAAAACTGTCTGTACTTTCAATGTAAGTCAATGGAATCGGAATGTTTTCCAAGCAGGTTTGGAGCGTTTCTATTGGTCCGTTCATCATGAAACTCTCACACAGTGTAAACGGCAGCTGTTGTTTTGAAAAGATGTAGAAAAATAAAAATCACCAAAAACGGAGATATATGTTTTCCTCTGGACAGTGGTGATAGACTCCCATATGACTCACTGTATCGGCGTCTATGAAGAGAGTGGGACACTTTGAGTGCGCCGTCAGCATCTGCGACGACCTCAGGAACTTGGTTCCGATCCCACGGAGGCCGTCTCCGAGATAACCGGCAGCGTCGCAGGTCAAGGAGCAGAACTTGGTCTGGATACTCTGAAACCCAAAACAGGAGACGTTAGTGTGAGTGGATCAGACACAGCAGTGCTGCTGCTGTAGTGTTTAAACACCTCAGTGTCACTGCTAGACTGAGAATCGTCCACCAACCAAAACTATCCAGACAACAGTGTCCTGATACAGTGGACAGTGAGTGGAGATACAGTGGATCTGATACAGTGGACAATGAGTGTATATACAGTGGAGCTGATACAGTGGGCAGTGAGTGTAGATACAGTGGAGCTGATACAGTGGACAGTGAGTGGAGATACAGTGGAGCTGATACAGTGGACAGTGAGTGTAGATACAGTGGAGCTGATACAGTGGACAGTGAGTGGAGATACAGTGGCGCTGATACGGTGGACAGTGAGTGTAGATACAGTGGCGCTGATACGGTGGACAGTGAGTGGAGATACAGTGGCGCTGATACGGTGGACAGTGAGTGGAGATACAGGGAGCTGATACGGTGGACAGTGAGTGGAGATACAGTAGAGCTGATACAGTGGACAGTGAGTGGAGATACAGTGGAGCTGATACAGTGGACAGTGAGTGGAGATACAGTGGAGCTGATACGGTGGACAGTGAGTGGAGATACAGTGGAGCTGATACAGTGGACAGTGAGTGGAGATACAGTGGAGCTGATACAGTGGACAGTGAGTGTAGATACAGTGGAGCTGATACGGTGGACAGTGAGTGGAGATACAGTGGCGCTGATACAGTGGACAGTGAGTGGAGATACAGTGGAGCTGATACAGTGGACAGTGAGTGGAGATACAGTGGAGCTGATACAGTGGACAGTGAGTGTAGATACAGTGGAGCTGATACAGTGGACAGTGAGTGGAGATACAGTGGAGCTGATACAGTGGACAGTGAGTGGAGATACAGTGGAGCTGATACAGTGGACAGTGAGTGGAGATACAGTGGAGCTGATACAGTGGACAGTGAGTGGAGATACAGTGGAGCTGATACAGTGGACAGTGAGTGGAGATACAGTGGAGCTGATACGGTGGACAGTGAGTGGAGATACAGGGAGCTGGTGTTAATGTTATGGTATTTATAGTTTTATTAATGATGATCAGTGATTTTAATCTTCAGATGTTAAGCTACACACCTGGAACAGTGAGGAGAAGACGTGGAAGGTGTAGACGGCGCAGGAGCCGTCCGTGTCGGCCACCAGCTGGTTGAGGTGAGTGCGCCAGGCCTCCTCAGCATCATCACAGACCACCGGCTGGAAGGCGGCCAGTATGGCTGAGAAGAAGGGGGACGGAGGAGGGGACGAGGAGCGAGACTCCAGCAGATCATCTCTTTCCTCTTCACCTGATGTGGGACTGGGCTGCTCCCTGAAGCCGCTGCAGGAGTGAAGACTGGAATCACACAGACAGAGACAAACACGGAGCTTTACAGTGTCCAGTGAGAATCTCGGATTTGGTCTGATACAGAACAACTGCTCATCCTGTGCTGTCTGATCCCGAACAACTGCCCATCATGTGTGGTCTGATATTGAACAACTGCCCATCATGTGTGGTCTGATATTGAACAACTGCCCATCCTGTGTGGTCTGATATTGAACAACTGCCCATAATGTGTGGTCTGATCCCGAACAACTGCCCATAATGTGTGGTCTGATACTGAACAACTGCCCATCATGTGTGGTCTGATATTGAACAACTGGTCATCCTGTGCTGTCTGATCCCGAACAACTGCCCATAATGTGTGGTCTGATATTGAACAACTGCTCATCCTGTGTGGTCTGATATTGAACAACTGCTCATCCTGTGTGGTCTGATATTGAACAACTGCTCATCCTGTGTGGTCTGATATTGAACAACTGCCCATAATGTGTGGTCTGATACTGAATAACTGCTCATCCTGTGTGGTCTGATATTGAACAACTGCTCATCCTGTGTGGTCTGATACTGAACAACTGCCCATCATGTGTGGTCTGATACTGAACAACTGCCCATAATGTGTGGTCTGATATTGAACAACTGCTCATCCTGTGTGGTCTGATATTGAACAACTGCCCATCATGTGTGGTCTGATATTGAACAACTGCTCATCCTGTGTGGTCTGATATTGAACAACTGCCCATAATGTGTGGTCTGATCCCGAACAACTGCCCATAATGTGTGGTCTGATACTGAACAACTGCCCATCATGTGTGGTCTGATATTGAACAACTGCTCATCCTGTGCTGTCTGATCCCGAACAACTGCCCATAATGTGTGGTCTGATATTGAACAACTGCCCATCATGTGTGGTCTGATATTGAACAACTGCTCATCCTGTGCTGTCTGATCCCGAACAACTGCCCATAATGTGTGGTCTGATATTGAACAACTGCTCATCCTGTGTGGTCTGATATTGAACAACTGCCCATAATGTGTGGTCTGATACTGAATAACTGCTCATCCTGTGTGGTCTGATATTGAACAACTGCTCATCCTGTGTGGTCTGATACTGAACAACTGCCCATCATGTGTGGTCTGATACTGAACAACTGCCCATAATGTGTGGTCTGATACTGAACAACTGCCCATAATGTGTGGTCTGATATTGAACAACTGCTCATCCTGTGTGGTCTGATATTGAACAACTGCCCATCATGTGTGGTCTGATATTGAACAACTGCTCATCCTGTGTGGTCTGATATTGAACAACTGCCCATAATGTGTGGTCTGATCCCAAACAACTGCCCATAATGTGTGGTCTGATACTGAACAACTGCCCATCATGTGTGGTCTGATATTGAACAACTGCTCATCCTGTGCTGTCTGATCCCGAACAACTGCCCATAATGTGTGGTCTGATACTGAACAACTGCCCATCATGTGTGGTCTGATATTGAACAACTGCTCATCCTGTGCTGTCTGATCCCGAACAACTGCCCATAATGTGTGGTCTGATATTGAACAACTGCTCATCCTGTGTGGTCTGATATTGAACAACTGCTCATCCTGTGTGGTCTGATACTGAACAAATGCTCATCCTGTGTGGTCTGATATTGAACAACTGCTCATCCTGTGTGGTCTGATACTGAACAACTGCTCATCCTGTGTGGTCTGATATTGAACAACTGCTCATCCTGTGTGGTCTGATACTGAACAACTGCCCATAATGTGTGGTCTGATACTGAATAACTGCTCATCCTGTGTGGTCTGATATTGAACAACTGCTCATCCTGTGTGGTCTGATACTGAACAACTGCCCATCATGTGTGGTCTGATACTGAACAACTGTCCATAATGTGTGGTCTGATATTGAACAACTGCTCATCCTGTGTGGTCTGATATTGAACAACTGCCCATAATGTGAGGTCTGATATTGAACAACTGCCCATCATGTGTGGTCTGATATTGAACAACTGCTCATCATGTGTGGTCTGATACTGAACAACTGCCCATAATGTGAGGTCTGATATTGAACAACTGCTCATCCTGTGTGGTCTGATACTGAACAACTGCCCATAATGTGAGGTCTGATATTGAACAACTGCTCATCCTGTGTGGTCTGATATTGAACAACTGCTCATCCTGTGTGATCTGATTCAGAACAACTGCCCATCCTGTGTGGTCTGATACTGAACAACTGCCCATCCTGTGTGGTCTGATACTGAACAACTGCCCATCCTGTGTGGTCTGATACTGAACAACTGCCCATCCTGTGCAGATCTGATACTGAACAACTGCCCATCCTGTGTGGTCTGATACTGAACAACTGCCCATCCTGTGTGGTCTGATACTGAATAACTGCCAACTGCCTGTACCATCACCCTGAAAGGCAAGTCCCTCTGCTGCTTGATGACCCTACCTGGGTAAACAGCTGGACTCTGACTCCACATCTGCCTTGTCGTCCCCAGTAATGTCCAGCGTTATGCTGTCAGAGCGGCTGAAGCCGGAGGGACTCTCGTTAATGCAGAGAGAGATTTCGTCCTCGTGGAGGCTCGTGTTCTCATCTTCTGCCGACAAGTCGATCTGGTGATGAGCGGGAAGACAGAAGACAGAAGACACATCAGTCCTGCACTGGACACAGACAAAGATTTACATTAATAATTTAAGATAAATGAGTGAATTCTGCTGAATAGGTAGATAGAAAGCTAACTGGCATCTCTCCAAATCTCTCTCCAACAAATTCCTGAAAGCTGGCAGCTCTGAAATGTCATAAGTGAACCTCAGGGAAGAAAATCAAACATCAAGGTACACAGCCGAGTCACATTATTATGACCACTTCCTACTGTGGACAAGGTTCCCTTCTTCTGTCTCCTCTCAGGCAGATGGGATCTTCCAGCAAGACAATGAGACACGACCAGAAATGTCCCACATTGGTTGGAAGAGCTGAGCAAGACCTCCAAGTACTACCCTGGACCCCTAATTCCCCAGACTTGAACCCAATAGAGCATCTGTGGGACCACCTGAATGGTGGTGTTGGCTCTATGGATCCTCCTCCACGCTCCCTCTAGCAGCTGTGGGATGCACTGCAGTCAGCATGACACCAGATACCAGGACCTTATTGAGTCTCCCAGTCCGTCTAGCCACTAACATGTTGGTTCCTCTGGATATTAGTTGGTGGTCATAATAATGTGACTCCACTGTGTAGGATCTGCATTCTCTAAACAATCAATAACCAGACTCTTAAGCAGACTCAGTGTAGATGAATAGTAAGTACACTAACCTTTCAAGACTAACAGACTCCTTGTTGAGATTTTCTCTATTTTTTAGAGCCCGAATCAGAAATTTTGAAATGTTGGAAAAAAACCGAGACCCCATCGGTCCCGTCTTAAAGTATGTGGGCCACAGGCAATGTGTACGCTTCCCCACCAGCCCCACCATGCTGAGGATGTTAGCTCGCCACCCGGTGTGAAGCTGTACACATTGCCGCGGTGGCCGAGTTTGAGCCTCTCCCTGTCGCCAAACCAAACCCAAGGAGCCCCTGAAGGCAAAGCAGTGGCAGGAAAGACCTCAAAGACGGTTAATCCAGCGAAGAGGAAGAGAGAGAGAGAGAGAGAGAGAGAGAGAGAGAGAGAAGAGAAGCCTGAGAGCTAATGCTATAGTTAGCGCATTTGCATGCAGCTGTGGCTAAATAGAGAAGTTCTATGTTCCTTAGCGGGAAACAGTGAAGTCAGTGAGGCGGACGCTGAAGCCTAAAGCGTGAAGAGAAGACGGAGGCACTCCTATTTAGCAGTGTTAGTGAAAAACTCAAGAATGGAGGTGCGGCAGGAGGGGTAGGAGTGTGCGGGCCCCCAGTAGTCAGCCACTCTGAAGCCCTTATTCACCCGCGGGGTCGAGTCCTCGGGCAGGCTGGCGCTGAGGCCGGACACCGGGTTGGGCAGAGAGAGGGGCTCAGCTGTGGTGGCATCCAGGGAGGTGGACAGAGAGTCCACTTGCTCAGTGGGGGACATGCTGACGTTCTGGAAAGAGACACAGATTACATAAAGTATTATAAATATACTATATTATTATTAATATTATCATTAGTTATCAGTATTGTGGGAATGCTCATGAGAATCACGGATCAGCCTTGGCTTCTAGTTAGTCCCTCAAGGCCAGACCAGAGCCAGTTAGAGGAAAGCCACTTCCCATTAGTCTGTTATATCCTTGCAAAACGTTAGAGGGCGCCTGTGAGCTCTCAATGCATAAGGTGAATGGAAAAAGCCTTAAAAGTGATTTTTAAAAATTTCTACATTATTAAATGATGGTGGTGAATGGAACCAGACGTCCACCTCTAAAAGTTATTATAGTAGATGTTATAAATACACTGTCTGATGTCTGAGACACTGTTTAGGATAGTTTAGAGAAGATGTCAGTCTTAAACTCCATTCATGGTGGAGGGATACATGCAGGACACTGTGAGGTTAAAATAGTCCCCAAAGAAAACCTAGTATTTTCAGACTCTCCAGATTTTACCACCAACATCCAGATAAACTCAGAAGACACGTGTAGCTTCACTGGTGGGTTTGATAGTAAATACAATGCATAAATTTGTGTTGTACACATGGAGACCCCTGGTTACCATAACCACCACTATAAATATCACCACCGCTGAAAACACCATCACCACCACTGTAAACATTATCACCTCCACTGTAAACATCATCACCACCACTGTAAACATCTCCACCACCACTGCAAACATCTCCACCACCAGTGTAAACATCATCACCACCACTGTAAACATTATCACCACCACTGTAAACATTATCACCACCACTGTAAACACCATCACCACCACTGTAAACACTACCACCACTGTAAACATCATCACCACCACTATAAACATTATCACCACCACTGCAAACATCTCCACCACCACTGTAAACATCATCACCACCACTGTAAACATTATCAGCACCTCTGCAAACATCTCCACCACCACTGTAAACATCATCACCACCACTGTAAACATCATCACCACTACTGTAAACAATACCACCACTGCAAACATCATCACCACCACTGTAAACATCATCACCACCACTGTAAACATTATCACCAGCACTGTAAACATTATCACCAGCACTGTAAACATTATCACCACCACTGTAAACACCACCATCACCACCACTGTAAACACCATCACCACCACTGTAAACATCATCACCACTACTGTAAACAATACCACCACTGCAAACATCTCCACCACCACTGTAAACACCATCACCACTGTAAACACCACCACCACTGTAAACACACCATCACTGTTAATATCACCACCACTGTAAACATCATCTGAACCATTTCCCACCAAACACACACTGAATCACAATGACTAATATACAAATTTTAACATTTTGGTGGAATCCTCCTTCAAGACTAAACATCCTTCTATGATTAAACCCTATAGAAAGCCTGAACATCTCATTCCCTCTGAAGCAGATGTTGACTTACGAGCTGCGAGGTGGACAGGATGTGGCTGACTGTGAGCGAGTCGTCTTCTGAGGACTCGTCCGAGTCGTCTCGAGCGATGGGCCCCAGGCTGGGCGAGCTGCCGGACAGACGACTGTCCTCTTCCAGAAGCTGCGGCTCCACCCGGTCCAGACTGTCCATGGAGCGTCTCCGGGCCCCCCAGTTAAAACTGTCCATCGTCTCGCCCTGAAACAAACAGGAGTCGGGATTAGAGTCATGCTTGCACACACACGACCGGGGCAGCACACACACACACACACACACACACACACACACACACACACACACACAGGCAGGTGAAGGGATAAAGAGACACTCAGGGGCCAAAGTCAAGGATTTAACCACCACGTCTGCTGTGAACGTGCTGATTTATACACTATATATATATATATATATATATATATATATATATATATATATATATATATATATATATATATATATATATATATGAGATATCAGATCCTGATTGTCTGGTCTGATTGTATGATCCAGGCTTGTATAAAGCTTTGGGATCGGATGCACAGATTACGGAAAACTACAGATTTTTTTCTGGAATTTTTCCTATAGAGAATGAATAGGATGGAAAAGTACACGCCAATCTACTGAACTTCTGCTCGACCAATAGACACTGTTTCACATACGCTGACTCAGGACAGACCCCCGACCACGACTGCAGTGTTGCTTCGACCCGCAGTCGTCTGTCCTACTCATTTTCTACCCACCCAAACCTCATGGTTTCATTTAACCTGCAGCCTCCAAACTGGCTGTACTTACTCAGATCAAAACCCTAAACTCTAATCCACAGACATCCTGACCTGCACTCCTCTATTTGTCATTTATTCATCCCTCCCATAGGGTCCCATTCATTTAGATTATTATTTTGATTGACATTTCTTATAAATATATTTATACATTGTTTATATCAGTATATTGGTAGGGGGATCAATTTGGAGCATGTCTCAGTATTGGAGGGTGGGGTGAGGTTGAGCTCCCTCAATATATATATACTTATTATATCCTTATATAATTACTATGTTTACTGCCTAATCAGTGATGCTAATTTGGCTGTATATATTAGTCCACAGGGTTGGTCAGTAGGTGTTAGGATAGCTGAGAAGGTTACGGGTTCGAATCCCATGTGTGACTAGATATCCCTGGTATACCTTGATCAAGGCACTTAAACCCACCCCACAACTGCCCCAGATGGCACTGCTCTCAAGGAGTAGCAATAAAATTAACGTATAGCTCATTTTAATATTTATACATATTATACATAAAGGTTTATGAATCATTGTCACCTTATATCTCCTTATATTTTCTTGTTTGTTCACCCAAAATCTGCTTTAATATATATATATATATATATATATATATATATATATATATATATATATATATATATATATATATATATATATATATATATATATATATATATATCTTGTCACATATCTTCATTTTTTATCTTCAGTTTTTATTTTTCTACATTGTTTGAACATGACAGCTCCAGTTTACATTGTGTGAAAATTTTATGATGAATAGACCAATAGAAATGCTCCAAAATAGCTTGGAAAATAATTCTGGTTCCATTGACTTACATAGAAAGTTTAGACATGTTTTGTTCTCTCCTGAAAAATACTATTTTGGAGATATCATTTTACTTTGGACGACGACAAATATATATATATATATATATATATATATATATATATATATATATATATATATATATATATATATATATATATATATATAAAACCTTATAACACTCTAGTCAGTCTTATAGTGTTTCACAGTTGTTGTTGTTGTTGAGCTGAAGGGTTCAAGCCTAATTCTGAACGTTTGCCATCAACCGCAATAACTGTCTCTGATGTGAAAGTGGTGAGGAGGAGGGAAGGCACGCTCCTGGTACAGCACCTAATCTCCTCCACCACATCTCCGCGGGTTTCGTAACATAAGGGAGGACGAGACGACGAGAAGATTCCTCACAGGGGAGTGAACAAGAATCTGGAGCTGCTCCTTCCAACACGGGAGTGTCCGAATCTGGCCCAGGGCCAAATAATGGCCCACAGACAGAATTTGATTGGCTTATCTGGTTAAGCATGTTGTAAGGTGCAGTTTTTCTTTTCGCCACCTGGTGGCAGCAGTACTGTCTGCTTAGATGTGCTGATTATACTGTTGGTGCAGTAATGAGGTTTATTTACTGAACAACATTCAGCCATAAAGCACAAATGTGTCTGTGAGAATTGTTTAAAACTGTAATGAGTTAAATTCTGTACTTATTCTGTACTTCAGTAAATATTAACTCTAAGTTTGAGTTTGTTTAATCTGTTCGTTTATTTAAGTGATTTATTATAAGTATTTATTGAATATGTAGAGAACATTAACAAAACTGAAAAATGACTTTTTCTTTCATAAATGATACTTTTAAACAAGTAAACATGTTCTTGGAAACATATTAAACACAATAAACATGTTTTTAGCTCACAGTATGCTCTCACTGTATGTGCTGATATTCTAAAAACATAATATTTGAAATAATTTCTGAATGTATTATTTTACAGTAATTTTAATTAATTACTTTATTTTAAAATAAAAAAAAGGAATATGTAAACAATGCCCAGCAATGTGCGAACTTAGCCCCGCCCACTCATATTGAAGTTTTGAACAGAGCCTATTTACATGTCGTCGCTGTCCAAGTCAATGGAACCAGATTTGTTTCCAAGCTATGTTGGAGCATTTCTATTGGTCTATTGAGAATATATCTATCTATTTTGTCAACAGCAGTTTGGCTCCGCCCACTCATCCTGAAGTTCTAAGGAATGTTTCAGCTCTGGGTGCTTTTCTAAATAAGGCAGGGCAGCCAATCAGAACAGAGCTCGTTTATATATATTTATATACCACATCGCTTTCTAAATGAGGCACAGTACAGGACAGCCAATCAGAGCAGAGCTAATTTATAAATATCTACCAATTCACCATATAGCAGTTTAGCCCCACCCATACTGAGTGATTCAGTATAGAATGCTTCCTGTATAATTTACATATATCAATTCTACAGCAGTTTAGCCCCGCCCACTCATA
Source organism: Megaleporinus macrocephalus (assembly GCA_021613375.1). Classification (NCBI taxonomy): domain Eukaryota; kingdom Metazoa; phylum Chordata; class Actinopteri; order Characiformes; family Anostomidae; genus Megaleporinus; species Megaleporinus macrocephalus. The sequence continues at coordinate 38,758,873 of CM038716.1, forward strand.
TTGAAGTTCTATGTAATGTTTCAGCACTGAGTGCTTTTCTCAGTGAAGGTAGCCAATCAGAGCAAAGCTCATTTACATATATCCACCTATTTGGCCTACAGCAGTTTGGCCCCGCCCACTCAAATTGAAGCTCAAAGGCATGTTTTAGCTTAGAACAGAGCTCAGTTACATGTATCCACCTATTTAGCCCCGCCTACTCACACTGAAGATTAAACTCTGAGATTCAGCTCTTTTGTGAATGAAGCAGGGCAGCCAATCAGAACAGAGCTCATTTACTTTAGCTCAGTCTTAAAGGCGCAGTAACAGAAACAGGCTGTTTTACTCTAGTGAGGTCAGAACTGCACAAAACCACACAAACGCTATAAATAGACGTGGATGAGGAACATTAGAATAGATTCAGAATCACTCTGGCCGGCTGTGCTCATACAGGGGAAAAGACCTCTTTGCATGTTCCACATCACACACATTCAATCGCGGGACAGGAAGTGGGGGTCAAGCGCAGGGTCAGCCATGTGCAACCATTTAACACTGAGCTGCTCCTACCAGCATCGGTTTGGGGTACTCACAGGGGACGTCCACTGATTTACACCGTAACTAAACGCTTAGCACGTAAACAGAGTCACTCAGAGTGGGTTCGGCCTGAAACACTCTGCTCTAGAGGAACTAACAGAGTCAGACTTGTTCACAGTGGTGGTGAATGGAACCAGTAGCAACCTATCAGGAGGTCATTACTAAAATTCTCCATTTTTGTTGATTTTTATATTTATGCTGTCATTTACACTGTGTGAAAGTCTCATGATGAACGGACCAATAGAAATGCTTCAAATTAGCATGGAAAAAATTCTGGTTCCATTGGCTTACATTGAAAGTAAAGACAGCTTTTGTCCTCTCCTGTAAAGTCACTATTTAGGTGATACTAGTGACGCTTGCGATCAATGTTTATCTTTTATTGTTTTGTAGACATAAATAAGTTAAATAAATAAATAAATAACTACATAAATAAATACATAAAATGCATAAAAATATCTTTGGATGTATGGATTATTTTAGGTTCTTTGTTGAAGAAACTTGAACTGAATGACTTTGTTTATATCTTAATAATGAAACTGTGTATGTATGTTCAGTGTAGGATGTACTGTAGGTTATATAATGTGGGGGTAAAGTCAGAAACTCCCCATATCAGTTCATCCTCCTCTAAACTCTCTGTATAACATTGTATTTGGCCTGAAACTCTATACAGTTGATCAGAATTCATAACAAACAATGTGCAAAGAGCTGTAACACATGCACAACACAGCAGACAACACTACAGATACTGTGAACTTGGTTCTACTACAGATTACAGCACTGCACACCAGCAGGATGGGACTTACCTGCAGCTCCTTCATGGCACAGACATACAGAGAGAAAGAAACTGGGTTATATTAACAGTCAGACTGTAATATCGCCCTGTATTTACTAACAGATCACCATTTACTTCATTCTCAGCCCTTTAGTACGAGCTGGAGACCAAAAAATATATATATAATTTAAAAATATATATAATTTATATATATATATATATATATATATATATATATATATATATATATATATATATATATATATATATTGTCACTGTCAAATAAAAATACTATGATGAACAGACCAATAGAAACGCTCCAAAATAGCTTGAAGAAAATTCTGGTTCCATTGACTTACATTAGAAGTAGGTTTTTGGCCCCTCCTGTAAAGTTGCAATTTTGGAGATTTTCATTGGACAGCAATTATATATTTACACTACTGCTCAAAAGTTTGGGATCACAGTGAAATGTTCTTGTTTTAATGGAGTATCTTCTTCCTTAACACAACAATGGACTGACGGGTCTCTAAAGAAAGTTGTTTCTTTCTGGTCATTGTGAGTCGGTCAGCAAGCCATCAACTGCTGATCTTCAGATACTAAACTAACCTAGAATGTTGTTCCCTTTTATACTCACTTATTAGTAGAATGTTTTTCAGCTGTGCATCACAATTGAGCAAGAGTGTCTAACAACCAATTAGTCCAATAACATCCTTAACTTGGATTGGCTGCCGTACCAGGAGATTTAGACAGAGGACTGAGAATTACTGATAATAGACTATATGCTAAATAAACCTCTATACAAAAATAGACTTTAATACAAATTTACATTACACTTACATTAATTGTGAAATGGACAATATTGTTTGTGAATTGAACTTTTGAGCAGTAGTGTATATATATATAAACACGGTGGTACAGCTTTAAGTGAGAGTGGACAATTCTATATATATATATATATATATATATATATATATATATATATATATATATATATATATATATATATATATATATATATATATCTCGTCGCTGTCCAATGAAAATTTTATAATGAATGGACCAATAGAAACGCTCAGAAATAGCTTGAAAAAAAATCTGGTTTCAATGACTTTCATTAAAAGTGAAGTAGATTTTTGGCCTCTCCTGTAAAGTTGCAATTTTGGAGATTTTCACTGGACAGCGATGAAACCATTATGGAGTTTTGGTTGAAAAGGCGGACGATCTGATTCACTTCCAATGAATACACTTCAAAGATAATTTCTTTGTTTTGGTGGGGTGGTCCTGCTGCTATCTATTTCTTTGTTATGATCTTCTTCAGCCACCAGTAATATTGTACGCAGGTATGTATCATTTGTCTCTACAAACTGAAACTGAAATACTTTCCCAGCTTAATTCCAAGCAGGTCCCAAATAGTATTTCCAGTGTCTCGCCAAAATGACCCAACTTCAAGAGCCCCAACCCCCCACCAATCTGAATCTCCACCACCATCAGTGGTGGCTTCCTGTGTCCATTAGAGCTAGTCCAAGTCGCAGCCAAAACTACAACCGCTCGACATGAACGTCACGCATACACAGAGGTTCAAACAAGCACATGGAACCCCTCAAACACCAACTCGTTCCTCAGGAAACCCTGCTAGTCCACTCATACCCCAGCAGACCTCTCACCTCTCCATCCTCCAGCTCCACGTCCAAGAAGTCGAAGTCCCTGAAGACGCGGAACTGCTGTTCAGACGCCGTGTCGTCCATGTTGTCCGGGTCCCGAGTGCCGTCCTCCGAGGAGACCAGACTGGGCTGATGGTCGATGAGGTCCAGCTCCCCGCAGGACGAGAAGATCACCTGTAGAGAGCCGAGAAGGTTCGATTAAGACGCTGGTGTGGGCATGTTTCTGTTTACCTGTCTTTATGGAACAGTTCCACTGACCGAAGGGTTCTTGGTCAGCCCCACTTCTTGTCCACACAGAGTCAACACGTTCACCAGCTTCTCCCGCGTCCTCTTCTACAGAACGAGATACAGAGACAGTGAAATAATTAAGTTTAAGGAGCTCAGCCGCCAAGACAATCCCATGATGCAACACAGGCTAATCTACGAGCAGTGAAGTGGTTTTAAAATGTGAGTTATTTTGATTCTCTCTGAAGTTTTAATGTGTTTCTGGTCATATAATCACACAAAACAGTATTTTATTATCAACTCTGTAACGAGTCCTTCACCATTTACAATTTTATCCTCGAGCCATTAGCATTTATGCTAGCGGATTTTTAAGCCTCGGGCTAATGTTTTGGATGCCGCCTGGTAGCTAAGCAACCAGCTAAACCACCGGTCACATGCTGCAGTGGGCGGGAACAAGCCGTGACGCAGTCTCTCTCTAACTAGAGCGTCTCAGTAATCTGTTTTATGAGGAGAGATGAGGAGAGAACACTGCTACTTACACAGCTGCTACCTAGACAGCCTACTTAGACACTCTCTAGGTTTTGAGATACACCCTCTGATTGGTCCAGTTAGTTTGACCCAGTGTTTGAGTGTATTGGTCAGCACTCAGAGTACTTTACTTTCTTTAAGTGCCCTGGACGTTCAGAAAATCAATGCCCAGAACCTGCTGTGCGATCCTCACATTGAGCCTTCGCTCCGTCTACCAGGCCTCTTGGCCTCTCTTGGCATCATAGTGTAATAGCACTGTATATGCTGGAATTAACCAGTGCTTCTAACTGGAGGTATAAGAGGCCCTAGTAGGGGGGCTCTAGTACAGCAGGGCACTGTTTTACAGCCACTCATGCCATCTAGCACCGCATTAGCGTGACAGTAGGCTGCTGTCAAGTCAAGTCAAGTTTGATTGTTTTTACAATGTTGTCATAAAGCAGCTTTACAGGAGTTTAAGAACTTGAACTCGCAACATGATCCCCCTGTGTGCGAGCCAGAGGCAACGGCGGCAAGAAAAACTCCTCAGACTGGAGGAAGAAACCTTGGGAGGAACCAAGACTCAAGAGAGGAGGCCGCTCCTCCTCCGGTCAAATAGTATTTACAGTTTATTAAACTCAGTTTAGAATAGAAACTAAGAGAATCTAAGTCTGGAAGGTAAAAGCTTTAGAAACAGCACAGGTAGAGGCAGTTTCTGACTCGTTTCTTTTAATAGTTCAATTAAAAAGTGTTAATCTAGGTTTTTTAAAAGTATTAATCTGAGTCGAAAAAAAGATAAACGTTTATGTCAGGCTGGTTTAGGACCTTTATGCTGAAGAGCCTGGCTACGGGTGGAGTGGTGGGTTTTCCAGAGTGTAGCAGGGGGCTGTTTTATGGACTATAACATTGACTCATCCAAGTTTCTGCATGGAATTCTGAATGTTACGGTATTTACGATAGTTCCCCTTTACCTTACTACATCTAGCCAAAAGGAATAACAACAATAAGACCCCCCAAAATGTCCCAAAAGACCACTCGAGGACTGAAAATCGGATTCCTAGGTCTAAACTGGGTTTTAAGCCCGGGTGTCTGACCCACCTGAGAGGACTGTGGCCGTTTCCAGCTGACAGGCACCAGCGCGTGGTTGTTGTTGTTAGAGCCGGAGGAGGTGGAGGAGGTGCTGCGGGTCACCGCAACCACGCCCCTCACCTTACCATCCCGGCCCGGAGAACCGTGCAGCTCGTCATAGCGCCGGCCAATCACCGGCGTCTGAAACACAAACAGAGGTAAACATTAGCACCAAACACGTATCCCAGAATCCCACTGTCCGTCTCCGCTGTCTCTCCTGGACGGAGCACAGGCTACATCAACAAAGCAGCACCTGCTGGAGTCACGAGTGGAGCTCATTCCCCTCCACCTCCACAACTCTGCGAGACCGGCAGCTTGGCCACTGGACGAGGAAGAAGCTGGACGGCAAGAGCTGGACGTGGAGACCCTCAGGACTCCCCCTGGATTCCCCTGCACTCAGCTGTGAGTGTTTCTCCCTCTTTCTCTCCTCAGTCTCTCCTCAGTCTCTCCTCCTATAGGCCGACCGGTCTCTTGTTCTCCCCTGAGAGAGAAGTTTGCCGTGCTCCTTGAAACTCTCACTTACTTCGGAAGCATGGCACCGCGGCCGGGCTGACATCATTTCCTGGAATTCATGCGGCAACACAAACAGATCCCGTCGCTTTGGTTCCCACACACACCGGCTAGCTAGCGTTCAGTAGCCGGCGCTAACGTCAGGGGCTTCCTCGACCTCAGCTCCAAGCTCCAACCGAGAAAACATACTTCCACACACAACCAGAGCACAACCAGCGCCTCGGAGGAGACCCCGCCTCGGAAAACACGGGCACGGAGAGCTGGCATGCCTGTGTTGGGTGGTTAGCTGGCAGAGTGCCCGTTCAACTACACACAGACTTACAACCCCTCTTCGAGAGAGAGAGAGAGAGAGAGAGAGAGAGAGAGAGAGAGAGAGAGAGAGAGAGAGAGAGAAAGGAGGAGTGGGAGGAGATAGAGAGGGAAAGAGCAAGAGAGAGAGAGATGGGGAGAGAGACAGAGAGAGAGAGAGGAAGAGAGAGACACAGAGAGAGAGATAGAAGGAGGAGAGTGAGAGAGAAAAAAAAGAGAGAGAGAGAAGTGGGAGATAAGAAGAGGGAGGAGGAGGGGGAGAGAGAGAGAGCAGAGAAGGAGTAAAAAAAGAGGAGGAAGACAGTACAGAAGGAAGAGGAGAAGAAGGAGGAGGAAGAGGAGGAGGAATAAAGATCAGAGGAGGAGAAGGAGGAGGGAGAGAGAGAAGAAGGAGGAGGAAAGAGAGACCCCACTGTAATGTTAATCCCCCCCACCGTATACAAACATTACTACTGTCATTTCACTCTGATTATTAGAATCATTACTGCACTTTATTACTATTATTATTATTATTATTATTATTGTAATTAATTCTATTATTATTATTATTACTGTTATTATTGCTGTTATTAATTCTATTATCTTTGTTAGTTCTTTAAAGTAAGTTTAACTTTAAAGTTTATCTTCAGCAACAGTACAATTAGATAACCTAATAACAACGAAGATATATATATAAATAGAGAGAGAGAGAGAGAGAGAGAGAGAGAGAGATGGAATATGTGAAAGAGAAGAAAGAGAGAGACAAAGAGAGAAGAAGAGAGAAAGGGAGAGAGAGAGAGAAGGTGAATGAAAGAAAGAAAAGAAATAGACTAAGAGAGTGAGTAAATCAGAGAAAGAAAAGAGAGAGAGAGAGAGAGAGAGAGAGAGAGAGAGAGAGAGTAAACGAGCAAGACAAATGAAAAAGGCACAAGAAAGAACAAGAGGCAGACCTAAACAGTGACAGGTGAACAGAAGGAGAGAGAGAGAGAGAGAGAGAGAGAGAGAGAGAGAGAGAGAGAGAGAGAGAGTGTAAGAGAGAGAGAGAGAGAGAGAGTGTAAGAGAGAGAGTGTAAGAGAGAGCGAGAGAGAGAGAGAAAGAGAGAGAGTGTAAGAGAGAGAGAGAGAGAGAGAGTGTAAGAGAGAGAGAGAGAGAGTGTAAGAGAGAGAGTGTAAGAGAGAGAGAGAGAGAGTGTAAGAGAGAGAGTGTAAGAGAGAGAGAGAGAGTAAGAGAGAGAGTGTAAGAGAGAGAGTGTAAGAGAGAGAGTGTAAGAGAGAGAGAGAGAGAGAGTGTAAGAGAGAGAGTGTAAGAGAGAGAGAGTGTAAGAGAGAGAGAGAGAGAGTGTAAGAGAGGAGAGAGAGAGTGTAAGAGAGAGAGTGTAAGAGAGAGAGTGTAAGAGAGAGAGTGTGTAGAGAGAGAGAGAGAGAGTGTAAGAGGAGAGTGTAAGAGAGAGAGAGAGAGAGTGTAAGAGAGAGAGTGTAAGAGAGAGAGAGTGTAGAGAGAGGAGAGAGAGTGTAAGAGAGAGAGAGAGAGAGTGTAAGAGAGAGAGTGTAAGAGAGAGAGAGAGAGTGTAAGAGGAGAGTGTAAGAGAGAGAGAGAGTAAGAGAGAGAGTGTAAGAGAGAGAGTGTAAGAGAGAGAGAGTGTAAGAGAGAGAGAGAGAGAGTGTAAAGAGAGAGAGTGTAAGAGAGAGAGAGTGTAAAGAGAGAGTGTAAAGAGAGAGTGTAAAGAGAGAGAGTGTAAAGAGAGAGTGTAAAGAGAGAGTGTGTGAAAGAGAGAGAGTGTAAAGAGAGAGTGTAAAGAGAGAGTGTGTGAAAGAGAGAGAGTGTAAAGAGAGAGAGAGGAGAGTGTAAGAGAGAGAGAGAGAGAGAGTGTAAGAGAGAGAGTGTAAGAGGAGAGAGTGTAAGAGAGAGAGAGTGTAAGAGAGAGAGAGAGAGTGTAAGAGAGAGAGTGTAAGAGAGAGAGTGTAAGAGAGAGAGAGAGTGTAAGAGAGAGAGAGAGAGGAGAGAGTGTAAGAGAGAGAGAGTGTACGAGAGAGAGAGTGTAAGAGAGAGAGAGAGAGAGTGTAAGAGAGAGAGTGTAAGAGAGAGTGTAAGAGAGAGAGAGAGAGAGTGTAAGAGAGAGAGTGTAAGAGAGAGAGTGTAAGAGAGAGAGAGTGTAAGAGAGAGAGAGAGAGAGTGTAAGAGAGAGAGTGTAAGAGAGAGAGTGTAAGAGAGAGAGTGTAAGAGGAGAGAGAGAGAGAGTGTAAGAGAGAGAGTGTAAGAGAGAGAGTGTAAGAGAGAGAGAGAGAGAGTGTAAGAGAGAGAGTGTAAGAGAGAGAGTGTAAGAGAGAGAGTGTAAGAGAGAGAGTGTAAGGAAGAGAGAGAGTGTAAGAGAGAGAGAGTAAGAGAGAGAGTGTAAGAGAGAGAGTGTAAGAGAGAGAGTGTAAGAGAGAGAGTGTAAGAGAGAGAGAGTAAGAGAGAGAGTGTAAGAGAGAGTGTAAGAGAGAGAGTGTAAGAGAGAGAGTGTAAGAGAGAGAGAGAGTGTAAGAGAGAGAGAGTAAGAGAGAGAGTGTAAGAGAGGAGTGTAAGAGAGAGAGAGAGTGTAAGAGAGAGAGAGGAGAGAGAGAGTGTAAGAGAGAGAGTGTAAGAGAGAGAGTGTAAGAGAGAGAGAGAGTGTAAGAGAGAGAGAGAGAGGAGAGAGAGAGAGTAAGAGAGAGAGTGTAAGAGAGAGTGTAAGAGAGAGAGTGTAAGAGAGAGAGTGTAGAGAGAGTGTAAGAGAGAGAGTGTAAGAGAGAGAGTGTAAGAGAGAGAGTGTAAGAGAGAGAGAGAGAGTGTAAGAGAGAGAGTGTAAGAGAGAGAGTGTAAGAGAGAGAGAGAAGAGTGTAAGAGAGAGTGTAAAGAGAGAGTGTAAAGAGAGAGAGTGTAAAGAGAGAGAGTGTAAAGAGAGAGAGTGTAAAGAGAGAGTGTAAAGAGAGAGTGTAAAGAGAGAGAGTGTAAGAGAGAGAGTGTAAAGAGAGAGTGTAAAGAGAGAGAGTGTGAAAGAGAGAGAGTGTAAAGAGAGAGAGAGAGTGTAAAGAGAGAGAGTGTGAAAGAGAGAGAGTGGAAGAGAGAGAGAGTGTAAGAGAGAGAGAGAGAGAGTGTAAGAGAGAGAGTGTAAGAGAGAGAGTGTAAGAGAGAGAGTGTAAGAGAGAGAGTGTAAGAGAGAGAGAGAGAGAGTGTAAGAGAGAGAGTGTAAGAGAGAGAGTGTAGAGAGAGAGAGAGAGAGAGTGTAAGAGAGAGAGTGTAAGAGAGAGAGTGTAAGAGAGAGAGTGTAAGAGAGAGAGAGAGAGTGTAAGAGAGAGAGAGTAAGAGAGAGAGTGTAAGAGAGAGAGTGTAAGAGAGAGAGTGTAAGAGAGAGAGTGTAAGAGAGAGAGAGAGTGTAAGAGAGAGAGAGTAAGAGAGAGAGTGTAAGAGAGAGAGTGTAAGAGAGAGAGTGTAAGAGAGAGAGAGAGTGTAAGAGAGAGAGAGAGAGAGAGAGAGTGTAAGAGAGAGAGTGTAAGAGAGAGAGTGTAAGAGAGAGAGAGAGTGTAAGAGAGAGAGAGAGAGAGAGAGAGAGTAAGAGAGAGAGTGTAGAGAGAGTGTAAGAGAGAGAGTGTAAGAGAGAGAGTGTAAGAGAGAGTGTAAGAGAGCAGAGTGTAAGAGAGAGAGTGTAAGAGAGAGAGTGTAAGAGAGAGAGAGAGAGTGTAAGAGAGAGAGTGTAAGAGAGAGAGTGTACGAGAGAGAGAGAGAGTGTAAGAGAGAGTGTAAGAGAGAGTGTAAGAGAGAGAGTGTAAGAGAGAGAGTGTAAGAGAGAGTGTAAGAGAGAGAGTGTAAGAGAGAGAGTGTAAGAGAGAGAGTGTAAGAGAGAGAGTGTAAGAGAGAGAGAGAGTGTAAGAGAGAGAGTGTAAGAGAGAGAGAGAGTGTAAGAGAGAGAGTGTAAGAGAGAGTGTAAGAGAGAGAGTGTAAGAGAGAGAGTGTAAGAGAGAGAGTGTAAGAGAGAGAGAGAGAGAGTGTAAGAGAGAGAGTGTAAGAGAGAGAGTGTAAGAGAAAGTGTAAGAGAGAGAGAGAGAGAGAGAGAGAGAGAGAGAGAGTGTAAGAGAGAGAGAGAGTGTAAGAGAGAGAGAGAGAGAGAGGAGAGAGAGAGGTGTAAGAGAGAGAGAGAGAGAGAGAGGAGAGAGAGAGAGAGAGAGAGAGAGAGAGAGAGAGAGAGAGAGTGTAAGAGAGAGAGAGAGTGTAAGAGAGAGAGAGAGAGAGAGGAGAGAGTGTAAGAGAGAGAGAAGAGAGAGAGAGAGAGGAGAGAGAGAGAGAGAGAGAGAGAGAGGAGAGTGAGAGAGAGAGTGTAAGAGAGAGAGAGAGAGAGAGAGAGTGAGAGAGGAGAGAGAGAGAGAGAGAGAGAGAGAGAGAGAGAGAGAGAGTGTAGAGAGAGAGAGAGAGGAGAGAGAGAGAGAGAGAGAGAGAGAGAGAGAGAGAGGAGAGAGAGAGAGAGGAGAGAGTGTAAGAGAGAGAGAGAGAGAAGAGAGAGAGAGAGAGAGAGAGAGAGATTGTAAGAGAGAGAGAGAGAGAGAGAGAGCGAGAGAGAGAGAGAGAGAGAGAGAGAGAGAGAGAGAGAGAGAGAGAGAGAGAGTGTAAGAGAGAGTGTAAGAGAGAGAGAGAGAGAGAGAGAGAGAGAGAGAGTGTAAGAGAGAGAAAGATGGTATCAGTTCTTACTTCTGAGATGTCGAAGTGGAAGTCCAGTGTTTTGCCGGGCAGTGACTTGGACGCTACGTCCCAAACTCGACTGACCTCCACGTGAGAAACAGCGCCGCCGCTGGTAGGAGACGAGGGCAGCACCAGGCTGGCCGAGCGAGACACCACCAGCTTCAGAATATTCAGAGCTTCCTTCCAGTGTACCGTCTGAAACACACAGCAACACACACAGTCACACACACAGACCCGCCCACTCACACTCACTTACACACACACTCACTTACACACACACACACACACACACACTCACACACACACACTCACACTCACACACACCAGCTCACTAACCTCAAACTCATCCAGACCAAAACACACAGCAACACACACAGTCACACACAGACCCGCCCACTCACATTCCCACACACACTCACACACTCACTTACACACACACACACACACTCACTCACACACTCACACCAGCTCACTAACCTCAAACTCATCCAGACCAAAACACACAGCAACACACACAGTCACACACACAGACCCGCCCACTCACATTCCCACACACACACACACACTCACACACTCACTTACACACACACACACACACACACTCACTCACACACTCACACCAGCTCACTAACCTCAAACTCATCCAGACCAAAACACACAGTCACACACACACACAGACCCGCCCACTCATTTACACACAAACACTCATTCACACTCATGCACACACACTCACACACACGCACTCACACACACAAAAATACACACACACTCACACACCAGCTTACTAAACTCACAGCAGAACACACACCAACTCTAAACAGATTCACACACAGACCCACCCACTCACACAACACCCTCACACTCACACACTTACACGTACACCAGCTCACTAACCTCACACTCACTCAGACCAGAACACACACCAACAGGCTCTCGCTCCTCTCAGGGCTCTAGATCTCCTCCTGATCTACTGAGTCCAGCAGAAAAGCAGTGTGTGTGTGAGAGAGAGAGAGAGCGTGCGGTGTGTGTGTCTGTACATGTAAGTGTACAATGTGTGTGTGTGTGTGTGTGAGTGCACAGTGAGGCCTCTGCTCTGTGGAGAGCAGCCAAAAGCTCAGTCTGTTTATAGACTGCTGCTGGGTGTGTCTCTGGACCAGCTCCCCAGACGCCAGCGCCTGCTCTCTCTCTCTCTCTCTCTCTCTCTCTCTCTCTCTCTCTCTCTCTCTCGCTCTTTCTCTCTCTCCCTGAGGAAAAAGGACTGAGAGATAGGAAGAGATTACCCCGGCGCTCCGGACCACCGGGACCCCGCAGTTATGCTGCTGCTGTTGTGAAAGAGAGGAGTTTTGTCCGGGTGAGATAGCGACAGCTTTATGGAAGGAGAGTCGATCGTATCAGGGAAGCAGCTACACGAGCTACACAACCACAAAGAAGCAGAGAACTCTGAGAGGCCCGCGTGTGGTTGTGGCTGAAAACCAACACGACTCTAAATTACAGCATCCTGCAACTCAGCCAGCTCAGCCTCACAGTCTCACGAAACACAGCCAGGACAGCAGCAGCGGCCTGAGCTCAGTCTGAGACGAGCACAGCTGCAGGTACTGATCCAGACAGTCAGCTGGTCTGAGATCTGGACCCACTTCCAGCCCAACTCTGGTCCAGGTCACTGCTGGTGGAACCCAGTCTATGATCATACGAGGAGCTTCATCAGTAGATCTTTCTTCTTCTTCTTCGAGCAGCATGTCGGCGCCGCACTGTCAACAAGTGTGCTCACTGCCCTCTAGTGTGTGTGTTTACTAGTGTGTGTATGTGGGTGTTTATTGGACCCTAGTGTGTGTATGTGTGTGTTTGCTGCCCTCTAGTGTGTGTGTTTACTAGTGTGTGTATGTGGGTGTTTATTGGACCCTAGTGTGTGTATGTGTGTGTTTGCTGCCCCCTAGTGTGTGTGTTTACTAGTATGTGTATGTGGGTGTTTATTGGACCCTAGTGTGTGTATGTGTGTGTTTGCTGCCCCGTAGTGTGTGTGTTCACTAGTGTGTGTATGTGGGTGTTTATTGGACCCTAGTGTGTGTATGTGTGTGTTTGCTGCCCCCTAGTGTGTGTGTTCACTAGTGTGTGTATGTGGGTGTTTATTGGACCCTAGTGTGTGTATGTGTGTGTTTGCTGCCCCCTAGTGTGTGTGTTCACTAGTGTGTGTGTGTATGTAGGTATTTCAAGGTATTTCATTGCCCTGGTTCTGGTTGTTCTGGTTGTTCACTAGTGTTTGTGTGTGTGTGTGTGTTTCACTGCCCTTAGTTTGTGTGTTCACTAGTGTGTGTGTGTGTGTGTGTGTGTGTGTGTGTGTGTGTTTATGTGGGTTTATGTGGGTGTTTTGATGCCCCATAGTGTGTGTGTTCACTTGTGTGTGTGTGGGTGTGTATGTGTTTCACTGCCCTTAGTTTGTGTGTTCACTAGTGTGTGTGTGTGTGTGTGTTTGTGTGTGTTTATGTGGGTGTTTTACTGCCCCCTAGTGTGTGTGTTCACTTGTGTGTTTGTGTGTATGTGTGTGTGAGTGTTTCACTGCCCCCTAGTGTGTGCGTTCACCAGTGTGTGTGCGTGGGTGTGTATGTGTTTCACTGCCCTTAGTTTGTGTGTTCACTAGTGTGTGTGTGTGTGTGTGGGGGGGGGGGGGTTATGTGGGTGATTTACTGCCCCCTAGTGTGTGTGTTCACCAGTGTGTGTGTGTATGTGTATGTGTTTCACTGCCCTTAGATTGTGTGCTCACTAGTGTTTGTTTGTGTGTTTGTGGGGGGTTATGTGGGTGATTTACTGCCCCCTAGTGTGTGTGTTCACTAGTGTGTGTGTATTTGGGTGTGTTCAAACACAAATGCCAAATAGTTCTAAATTCTAAAATTCTTATTTTTAGTGCTGATTGTGAGGAAGCTCAGTGGGCGGTGTCAGAGAGGGTCTGTGGGCGGAGTCAGAGAGGGTCCGTAGGTGGAGTCAGAGGGCTTCAACTGTTTCACACCAAACTAAACAGACTGGAGACCAAACACTGACCCCAGTGAGAAACATCTTTCCGACTGGGAACAGACCTTTCCTTCAGTACAGAGAAGCAGTTTAATAAGATTAAAGGAGTAAAGGTGAGACTTCATCACCTGTACAAACTTCTCGATGGTCTTCAGCACCTCCACGTTGAAGGGTTTGGCCTGGATGCCGCTCAGGTCCATGTGAGTGAGCAGACTGTAGATGATCTGCAGGAGACTCTGCTGCATGCTGGGAAGTCCTTTCTCCAACAACTGCCACAGTTACATGTTACAGTCATGTTACAAATCTCTGTGAACTCAGAGTTAAATATAAAAATATTTGTATGATATTAAACTTAAATTAAAATAAGCATTTATATTAAATGTCCAGCAAAACATAAATTAAGAATATGAGATACAAATATGATAAAACGTGGCTTTATAAACTGTTTATCTGAGAACTGTGTGGGCGTGGCTAATGAGCAGCTCCCTGTCCAACAATCCTAGCCAGCTCCACCCCTCTTACAAAACTAACCTCATCAAAGGAATGAAGGGATGTAGGAACAGTGTTGGTGATGATAAAGGAATGAAGGGATGAAGGAACAGTGTTGGTGATGATAAAGGAATGAAGGGATGAAGGAACAGTGTTGGTGATGATAAAGGAATGAAGGGATGAAGGAACAGTGTTGGTGATGATAAAGGAATGAAGGAACAGTGTTGGTGATGATAAAGGAATGAAGGGATGAAGGAACAGTGTTGGTGATGATAAAGTAATGAAGGGATAAAGGAACAGTGTTGGTGTTGATAAAGGAATGAATGGATGAAGGAACAGTGTTGGTGATGATAAAGGAATGAAGGGATGAAGGAACAGTGTTGGTGATGATAAAGGAATGAAGGGATGAAGGAACAGTGTTGGTGATGATAAAGGAATAAAGGAATGAAGGAACAGTGTTGGTGATGATAAAGGAATGAAGGGATGAGGGAACAGTGTTGGTGATGATAAAGGAATAAAGGGATGAAGGAACAGTGTTGGTGATGATAAAGGAATAAAGGGATGAAGGAACAGTGTTGGTGATGATAAAGGAATGAAGGAACAGTGTTGGTGTTGATAAAGGAATGAAGGGATGAAGGAACAGTGTTGGTGATGATAAAGGAATGAAGGGATGAAGGAACAGTGTTGGTGATGATAAAGGAATAAAGGAATGAAGGAACAGTGTTGGTGTTGATAAAGGAATAAAGGGATGAAGGAACAGTGTTGGTGATGATAAAGGAATAAAGGGATGAAGGAACAGTGTTGGTGATGATAAAGGAATGAAGGGATGAAGGAACAGTGTTGGTGATGATAAAGGAATAAAGGGATGATGGAACAGTGTTGGTGATGATAAAGGAATGAAGGGATGAAGGAACAGTGTTGGTGATGATAAAGGAATGAAGGGATGAAGGAACTGTGTTGGTGATGATAAAGGAATGAAGAGATGTAGGAACAGTGTTGGTGATGATAAAGGAATGAAGGGATGAAGGAATAGTGTTGGTGATGATAAAGGAATGAAGAGATGTAGGAACAGTGTTGGTGATGATAAAGGAATGAAGGAATGAAGGAACAGTGTTGGTGATGATAAAGGAATGAAGAGATGTAGGAACAGTGTTGGTGATGATAAAGGAATCAAGGGATGAAGGAACAGTGTTGGTGATGATAAAGGAATGAAGGGAGGAAGGAACAGTGTTGGTGATGATAAAGGAATGAAGGGATGAAGGAACAGTGTTGGTGATAAAGGAATGAAGGGATGAAGGAACAGTGTTGGTGGGGAATGAAGAGATGAAGGAACAGTGTTGGTGATGATAAAGGAATGAAGGGATGAAGGAACAGTGTTGGTGATGATAAAGGAATGAAGGGATGAAGGAACAGTGTTGGTGATGATAAAGGAATGAAGAGATGTAGGAACAGTGTTGGTGATGATAAAGGAATAAAGGGATGTAGGAACAGTGTTGGTGATGATAAAGGAATGAAGGAACAGTGTTGGTGATGATAAAGGAATGAAGGAACAGTGTTGGTGATGATAAAGGAATGAAGGAACAGTGTTGGTGATGATAAAGGAATGAAGGGATGAAGGAACAGTGTTGGTGATGATAAAGGAATGAAGGGACGAAGGAACAGTGTTGGTGATGATAAAGGAATGAAGAGATGAGGGAACAGTGTTGGTGATGATAAAGGAATAAAGGGATGTAGGAACAGTGTTGGTGATGATAAAGGAATGAAGGAACAGTGTTGGTGATGATAAAGGAATGAAGGAACAGTGTTGGTGATGATAAAGGAATGAAGGAACAGTGTTGGTGATGATAAAGGAATGAAGGGATGAAGGAACAGTGTTGGTGATGATAAAGGAATGAAGGGATGAAGGAACAGTGTTGGTGATGATAAAGGAATGAAGGGATGAGGGAACAGTGTTGGTGGTGATAAAGGAATAAAGGGATGAAGGAACAGTGTTGGTGATGATAAAGGAATGAAGGGATGAAGGAACAGTGTTGGTGATGATAAAGGAATAAAGGAATGAAGGAACAGTGTTGGTGATGATAAAGGAATGAAGGAACAGTGTTGGTGATGATAAAGGAATGAAGGAACAGTGTTGGTGATGATAAAGGAATGAAGGGATGAGGGAACAGTGTTGGTGATGATAAAGGAATGAAGGGATGAAGGAACAGTGTTGGTGATGATAAAGGAATAAAGGAATGAAGGAACAGTGTTGGTGATGATAAAGGAATGAAGGAACAGTGTTGGTGATGATAAAGGAATGAAGGGATGAAGGAACAGTGTTAGTGATGATAAAGGAATGAAGGAACAGTGTTGGTGATGATAAAGGAATAAAGGGATGAAGGAACAGTGTTGGTGATGATAAAGGAATGAAGGGATGAAGGAACAGTGTTGGTGATGATAAAGGAATGAAGGGAATGAAGGAACAGTGTTGGTGATGATAAAGGAATGAAGGAAGTGTTGGTGATAAAGGAATGAAGGGATGAAGGAACAGTGTTGGTGATGATAAAGGAATGAAGGGATGAAGGAACAGTGTTGGTGATGATAAAGGAATAAAGGGATGAAGGAACAGTGTTGGTGATGATAAAGGAATGAAGGGATGAAGGAACAGTGTTGGTGATGATAAAGGAACGAAGGGATGAAGGAACAGTGTTGGTGATGATAAAGGAATGAAGGGATGAGGGAACAGTGTTGGTGATGATAAAGGAATGAAGGAACAGTGTTGGTGATGATAAAGGAATGAAGGGAATGAAGGAAGTGTTGGTGATAATAAAGGAATGAAGGGAATGAAGGAAGTGTTGGTGATAATAAAGGAATGAAGGGATGAAGGAACAGTGTTGGTGATGATAAAGGAATGAAGGGATGAAGGAACAGTGTTGGTGATGATAAAGGAATGAAGGGTGAAGGAACAGTGTTGGTGATGATAAAGGAATGAAGGGATGAAGGAACAGTGTTGGTGATGATAAAGGAATGAAGGAACAGTGTTGGTGATGATAAAGGAATGAAGGGTGAAGGAACAGTGTTGGTGATGATAAAGGAACGAAGGGATGAAG
Source organism: Megaleporinus macrocephalus (assembly GCA_021613375.1). Lineage (NCBI taxonomy): Eukaryota > Metazoa > Chordata > Actinopteri > Characiformes > Anostomidae > Megaleporinus > Megaleporinus macrocephalus. The sequence goes on from CM038716.1 coordinate 38,775,805, forward strand.
GAACAGTGTTGGTGATGATAAAGGAACGAAGAGATGAAGGAACAGTGTTGGTGATGATAAAGGAATGAAGGGATGAAGGAACAGTGTTGGTGATGATAAAGGAATGAAGGGTGAAGGAACAGTGTTGGTGATGATAAAGGAACGAAGGGATGAAGGAACAGTGTTGGTGATGATAAAGGAACGAAGAGATGAAGGAACAGTGTTGGTGATGATAAAGGAACGAAGGGATGAAGGAACAGTGTTGGTGATGATAAAGGAATGAAGGGATGAGGGAACAGTGTTGGTGATGATAAAGGAATGAAGGAACAGTGTTGGTGATGATAAAGGAATGAAGGGAATGAAGGGACTCACCTCTGCCATGTAGGTGACCATGCTGAGTGTGTTCTCACTGAAGGCTTCATGCAGGTAGCGAGCCACCACGTTGACCCAGGAGAAGCAGTCGCGTGTGTACGAGTGGGTTTTGTACAGGGTCATGACGTGGGCCAGGTTGGACAGCTTGGCGTTCTTCTCCTCGATACAGACCTGAGAACGAACGATGGATGAAAATCAGAGGAATAAACTGGAATCTGTGGAACAGACGTTCAGTCACGTGTGAGTTTGGTTCAGCAGACCTGAGCGATCCTCTCGGCCACGTCCTTGCAGAACTGTGTGGGACAGTCGAAGTGCTGCACCAGGTGAGGGAGGAGGCAGAGCACGTTCAGCGGGAATCCTGCAGCAGGACAGACACCGTTATCTCCTCATCTCTGAGCTACAAACATCTGTAGGAGGTTCTCCCTCCCTCCCCCTCACCCCACAGCCACCACATCTGGTGCACACTAGATAATATGTGGTGAGCAGCTGGTATCTAAAACAATACACTATGTCTGTATCTGGTAATAGTATATGTTGCACATCACATGGTATCTGGTGCTCACTAGATAGTATCAGATGCTCACTACATAGTACATTGCCCATTACATAGTTTCAGGTGCTCACCACACAATATCTGGTGCATACCTGACAGTATGTGGCGCTCACACTGTACATGGTTCTCACACAATAGTATCAGGTGCTCAACACATAGCATCTGGTGCTCACCAAATAGTATCAGGTGCTCACTACATAGTATTCGGTGCTCATCTGATAGCATTAAGTTCTTGCCACCATATCTTTTGCGCATCACATAGTATCTGGTGTTCACTAGATAGTAGCAGGTGCTTACTACATAGTTTCTGGTACTCACTGGATAGTAGCGGGTGCTTACTACATAGTTTCTGGTGCTCACTAGATAGTAGCAGGTGCTTACTACATAGTATCCGGTACTCACTAGATAGTAGCAGGTGCTTACTACATAGTATCCGGTACTCACTAGATAGTAGCAGGTGCTTACTACATAGTATCTGGTACTCACTAGATAGTAGCAGGTGCTTACTACATAGTATCCGGTACTCACTAGATAGTAGCAGGTGCTTACTACATAGTATCTGGTACTCACTGGATAGTAGCAGGTGCTTACTACATAGTATATTGCTCATTACATAGTTTCAGGTGCTCACCACACAGTATCTGGTGCTTACTTGATAGTATCAGGTGCTCACTACATAGTATTCGGTGCTTATAGTGGTATGCACATAGTATATGGCGCCTATGACATAGTATCAGGTGCTCAGAACATAGTATGTGGTGTGCATTACATAGTATTGGGTGTTCACCACACAGTATATGGTCCTCACATGATAGTATCAGGAGCTTAACACATAGTATCTTGTGCATACCTAATAGTATCAGGTTCTCACCACAATATATAGTGTGCATCACATAGTATCTGGTGCATACTTGATAATACGAGGTGATCAACAAAGTATTGGGGGCTCCCTTCATAGTATTTAGTGCTCATCCGATAGTATCAGGTGCTCACCACATAGTATCTGTTGCTCATCACATAGTATCAAATGCTCACCACATAGTATCTGGTGAACACCTGATAGCGCCAGGTTCTTGTCACAGTATATGATGCATATTACGCAGTATCAGGTGCTCACCACATAGTATCTGGTCCTCACATGATAGTATCAGGTGCTCACCACATAGTATATAGTGGGCATTACAGAGTGTCAGGTGTTCAACACATAGTATGTACAAACTGTTTCCAGATCAGGAGTAAATGGTTCCCTCTGGTGTAACGGCTCACCGATGGCCTGCGAGGTGTCCACCACAGGCAGGCGGGAGATGGGCGTGAGCTGAGAGAAGAGCTGGAGGGTGAGCTCCGTGGTGCC